>JAOTAX010000198.1:1120791-1130980 GCA_025629825.1 Erythroxylum guanchezii
TGAGATGTTATTGAATATAAGGAGTCTTATGAATTGAGGTTGAGTGTTGGATGAATTCCAATTGGAAGTGGAATTGTGTTGAATGATGTTGTAATAGAGGAAGTGAAGTTGGGATAAATTCCAAGTTTTTATGAGGGTAAAATGTGTCTGACTCCCAAGGCAAAACTGAATCGATCAAGGTAGAATTTGATCAAATTGTCTTCTTGAAATTTGTAGATGATCGTTCTAGCTTTCCATCGATAGAAAGTTTGTAATTTTTGGATATCAGAGTGAAAAGATATGATCGTTACAAGTTATAATGCTGCATAGGAGGTTTGAACATGACAGCTATGGTATATTGACGAAAATGTGTGGTTTTGATGAACCAAATGGGTTGAGAATTGAGAGATTTATAAGATAAAGTTTGGTGTTTGAGTGGTTATGAAGTGTTTTTGCACTAGAATAGTTGAATTTGGGAAGATTATGAGTGAATATGATGTTAGTTTGGATGTAGGAAGCATTTGAAGAGCTTTGGAGGGGTTTGGGAAACCCCCATGTCCGTTTAACGGACCTTTACAGGTCAGAAAGGACCCTCAGCATCGCCCATGTCTGTTTAACGGACTTGATGTCCTTTAAATGGACCTTCTCGGGTGAAATTGGCTCCTAACCCCGATCAATGTCCGTTAAACGAACATTCATGGGACAACTTCATTAAATTGTCATTTTTGACCCTTTTTGAGGCAAAATCTCACTTTTTGGTCTTCATAAAAGTTTTAGATCTAGAAGTCCTATTTCCAATGGTCAAAGAACGAAATCAATCCGACATTTATAGTGAAAGTTATGATAATCGCGTCAAGACATGTTACTGCATGATTGAGGGTATAAACATGTCGGACTCTTTTGGTCATAACTCCCTCATTCGACCTCCAAATGAGGTGATTCTTGAAGCAATAGATTCATAAGACTTTTTCCTATCCCTACATGAAAATTGGTATCTTTTGGAGTTGATTTGAAAAAGTTTGATGGAAAGAAAATGAGGGATCGGTTGGGAGAGCATGATTATGATATGAACACACTTTGGATTTTTAAGCATATCTTGAGCTATATTGCTCCGATTGAGATGATTTTTTCTTCAAAGCAAACTAGAGACTTAGATCTATTATTTATTTGAGAAGTCAAATTGAAATTCTGGTTTGGATATTTCCAAATTCCGTTCACAAATAGGAGGAATGAGTTTAATCATGGTGACTGATTTGTATGGGCACACCATTGAACAAATTGTGAGAAAATTTTTGGGATGTTATGAGAATGAAGATGAATTGTATATGGCTAATGAGGGTTCAATGCAATAACCCTTCAAGGTAATATGCACACGTTCATGTTTCCGCAAGAGTTGGGTTCCGGAATCAAGCGGTATTCAACATAGGTGGTATCAAAGCAAGAGTTGGGTTCCGGAAACGGGATCCAACATATGTGTTATCAGAGCAAGAGTTAGGTTCCGAAAACGGGATCCAACATACCCTTTAGTACTTCATCCAGACAAACTCCAATACATAGGAAAATCATTTATAGTCTACTTGACAGTCGCGTACGTTATAAATGCTTCACCTTCAACAACATCAAAAGTTTTCAATCCAACCTCCTAGAGATGGTTTAAGACATCAATTAGTAGTTGCATGTATAGATCGATATCCTTACCAGGAGCAATAGGTCCTGGAATAACTAAAGACAATAACATAAATGCTCCTTCATACACTTCCATGGAGGTAAATTGTATGTCACTAGAATTACCGAACATATGTTGTAAGAAGTACTTATATTACTGAATGGATTAAATCCATCAAAGGTTAAACCAAGTTGAACATTACGACAATCCTTTTCCAACCATGGAAACTTTCCATCAAAATCTTTGTATTCCATTGAGTCTACTGGATGACACATAATGTTATCATCAATGGGTTTCTCTTTTTGCCACCTCATTTCTACAGCTATTTAGCATGCAACGTCATAATCCTAATTTTACCAATGATATAGGTGCTTTTATAATGATATGTATGAATATAAAAACAAAATTAAGGTTTAATTATCTCTTCTTCTAACTTTAAATTTAACAAAGTCATGGATATAAACTAGCCAAAAAATACAGAGTAAAGAAGAAGAAGAAGAAACCACTTATAGCCATATGGGATAACACTACTAGTTTAGAGAGTGAAATCTAGAAATGAAGTGAAAGAATGTGCTTTATCGATAATAATGATGAGGTACCCTCTTGCTCAAATTCTTATGATCATAAAGATGATTGTGATGTTGATATTTCATAAAGATGAGCGTGAAAATGTTTAGAGATTAAAAGAGACTTTAATGATATGTATAGAGTTTGTTTTACTTATGAAAATATACCAATGTGAAGAGAAATTTTTTTCTGGACAAGCATTTAGTGTATCAATATAAGCTATTTCATATAAAGAAAATTGAGTCCATTTCTAATATATATACTTGTTTCTTTTATATTAATAATGTTTTCAAAGTTCTTAGAGATAATCTTATACAAATATTGCAACATAATATATATCCAAAGTCTTACATGGTTGAGGAGTTGTGAATCTTTGATATGAGGCATATAAATGTCTTATTAAACTATCTAACTTATCTGTTGAGAAGAATTCAAGAATTGTCTTCATGATAGTACTCCCTAATATGCTTTAAGATTTTTTTAAAAAGAAGGCATTTATGCTATCAAGTCTAAAGGATTTATTGGAATCAATGTTGAACAAGGATCTTTCAATATTTGTCAGTAGGATCAACTATATCATGAATAAAAGAATTGGTTCAAATCTAATGTTGGTTCAAATCTAATGTTAGACTTGAGACATATGTTTACTTTTATTCTTTTTAGCATGCACACATTTCAATTTATTGAAAATATATTTAATGAAACCGTATAAATAATGGACTAACTCAAAGCTATCCAGTTAATTATTAAGATAAATTAAAGTTAAATCACAATTACATAACTATTTACATTACAAGATTCTGTAAGGGATGTTTATATATATAGAAGCAATCATATTTTGGAGCTGCAAGGGATGTTTATGCATCCCCTAATCATAGTACATACACACTTCACATTCTCAACCTTATCATATGAAGTAGTCTTATTTTATAGATCACAAAATTAATATTGCTAGAATGTTGGAACATTCAAATAAGAATTCTTCTATTGACTTTTCAGAATAAAAATGTTAACATTTTTTATCACAAAATGTCAACATGACAACTAATTTCTGATGGTGGAAATGAGCTCCGTTGGGAGGAATGTGGTACAATTATCCCTAATAAAGAACAAATTGATGCAGAACATGTAGCACCCTACTCCCTCAAGACACGTACTCGACATCCTGAGTGATATCCGAGTCCGTGCCCCACAAAGGTGGCATGCTAGAGCACTTAATCATTCAAAACTCAGTACAATTTTTTTTAAAACAATATACACACATTTTTTTCGAAAATCCATAATCTGTTCGAGCCCACTTTATTTGATAAACATTTTCAATCATAGCAATATAATCAACAGAATTTTCAGTAGCCAATTGGGCCCTTTCACAAATACATAACACTTTAGTCATAATGTCTTTACATTACAACATAAATCATATACACATTTTACAAAACTTTTGGAATACATAATTTGATACAAAAGTTGCGGAATATACATTTCAGTACAAAAAAGATAAAGAAATACAATGTAGACGCGAACTGATCCTGATCTCTATCCCTCACTTGTATACTGTAGGGATACTCTCGTTTGCCTAACGGAGTATTCTTCTAATCCTGAAAAATATTTGCAAATTTTGAGTGAGTTTTGCAAACTCAGTGACTGACCATTATTGATGGCTCACCCAGTCATATAACACATAATTCACATTCACTACATTTCACATTTCACATTAAATGCACTTTAATTATTCATATTATGCATATGCAGTGCACATGAGACCCACTTTTCATTTGTTACTTTGTTGTGACCGAGTGCCTAAACTATCCTATATCTATTGGATACTGGGCTCATTACTAGCTGTCCCTTATCTGTTGGGGATACGGGGTTCATTTTACATAGTGAGCCTTAGGTTCTTAATCACTTTTGAGCTCGAGGCTCTTTTTCACAATTTAAGCTCTAAGCTCTGATCGGTGGCTACTCTGGTCACAACTACCATTATGTTTCATGCATTCATGAAATGGAATGCCTTACTCACATTTGCATATACTCATGCATTCACATTCATAGATCATCGGACCGTAGTCCGACATTCAACATTAGAGTTGAGTATCACTTTTTCATTTATATGCATGATCACATTTTCCTTCAGAACTAAGTCCGGCATTTAACAACCATGATGGACCCTGAACGTTTCTCATGTTTTGCTTTGGTGTTTTGGTGGATTAGAGATTATGAAATGGGAAGAATTAAGGTGAAAGTTAAAATTGAAATGAAAGCAAAATGAATTTGAATATGTGTAGTAAGTTGATGAAGAATATGTATATATGTGCATGTTCTGTTATTAATGCTCATGATTAATCATGGACTATAATTTCTTTATGAATGATATTGATTTGAAATGAAGTTGAGAATGAGGAGTAAATGAAGTAGAAAAGGTGATCTTGGTATGAGTTATGTTAAGGAACGATTTTGAAACAAATTGGTAGTTGATCTGGAAAATGTTCACTGAGTATGCTTCAGTCTTTTAACCACAACTTTTTCTCTAGTTATCCAAACTAGATGATTCTTGATTTGGATTAAACTAGAAACATATGGATACATTTCTTATGACACATCAAATTTAAATTCTGTCTCTAATAATCTTAAAAATTTGTCATGAAGTTGAGAATTGGGTGCAGTAAATTGGTGGAGGAATGTAAAGTTCATGGTCTGACTTCGGGCAAAAAACTAGACTAATTTAGATTAAATTAGTCAAAATTGCCTTCTAGAAAGATGTAGCTTATCTTACTAGCTTTCTAACGGTACATAGTATGAAATGTTTGGGCATAGGAGTCAAAATTCATGGTCCTTAGAAGGGGAGATGCTTAGGAGTGTTAAAGTTGTATCGTCTGTAAAAGACGCTTCGTTTGTGATGACATCATATCGGATGACATCATTTCGTTTAAGACTTTGCATCTTCTTAAGTTGACTTTGCATCGTCTTAAGTTAACTCCATTTGTCTTCTTTACCTCATTCTTCTGCCTTGCGACATTCGTCTGCCTTGTGGCATTTGTCTGCTCTGCCTTCGTTTGTTTTGTATTCGTCTACCTTGTGGCATTCATCTACTGTTCCGCATTTGTCTGCTTGGTGGCAGTCATTTGCTCTACCTTCATCTGTTCCGCATTTTTCTGCCTTGTGGCATTCATTTACTCCGCCTTCGTCTGTTCTGCATTCGTCTGCCTTGTGGCATTCTTCTGCTGTTCCGTATTTGTCTACTTGGTGGCATTTGCCTGCTTCGCCTTCATCTGTTTGGCATTCGTCTGCCTTGTGGCATTCATTTACTGTTCTGCATTCGTCTGCTCCGCCTTCGTCTGTTCCGCATTTGTCTGCCTTGTGGCCTTCGTCTGCTGTTTCGTATTCTTCTACTTGGTGGCATTCGTCTGCTCCGCTGTCGTCTGTTCCACATTCGTCTTCCTTGTGGCATTTGTTTATTGTTCCGCATTCGTCTGCTGGGTGGCATTCGTCTGCTCCGTCTTCGTCTGTTCTGCATTCATCTGTCTTGTGACATTCGTCTGCTGTTACCCATTCGTCTACTTTGTAGCATTAGTCTACTCTGCATTTGTCTTCTTTATAGCATTTGTCTGCTTCTTCGCTTTTGTCTGCTTTTCCGCGTTTGTTAGCTTCTCCGCATTTGTCTACTTCTCTGTATTCGTCTGCTTTTTTGCATTCATCTGCTTCTCCACATTCGTCCACTTTTCTGTGATTGTTAGCTTTTCCGCATTCGTCTGCTTTGTAATCACTCGTCTGCTTTCTGTTTTCTCTACAATTGACCCTCCGCTTCTTCTGTGCACTGTCTTTCTTGAATCGTCTGGTTAAAGTGTTGACCTTTCAGATGATAGAATCCGTCTTCAAGGTCTTCACAAAAGTTGTAGATCTTGAATTCCTCTTTCAAACCATGCAAAGAACACCTTAATCAGATATTTTTAGGGAAAGTTATAGAAATTTTCCCAATCCTGTATCATCTGATGATGTCATATCGTCTATAAGTGACATCATATTGTCTGTTCCTATTTGGACCCTGTAGATGATCAAATTTGTCTTTGAGGTCTTCATGAAATTTTTGGTCTTGAAGTCTTTTTTCAAACCATCCAAGGATGGTCTTGATCTGAAATCTATATTGAAAGTTATGGAAATTGTCCCAAGACAGGTTCAATATGATTGAGGACCAAATCTTGTTTGATTCTTTTGGCCATAATTTTGTTATTCGACCTCCAAATGAAGTGATTCTTGAACCCATAGATTCCTAACACATTTCTTTTTATGTCTCCATGAAAGTTATAGCTTTTGATGCTGTTTTGAAAAGGATTGATTGAATCAAGTTAAGGGTATTGATTGGAAGAGTATGAATTGGATGTTTTCTAAACATACTTCAGTATTTTGATGATTTTTGGATCAGTAGAGCCCCAAATGAGATGATTTTTGATTTGTGGGAAACTAGAGACATAAAATTGTAATTCAGTCCCTAAAATTTTCAAATTCTAGATGGAAGTTGGGAATAGTGTACTGTTTCAGTCTAATAATAGTTTGAAAGTGTTTATGGTAATACTTCAGAGTTTTGAACCAAACTAAATGATTTTGGTGTCATTAGAAACTTAAGACAAGGGGAACTTTTTCTGAATTTAAGTATTAAGGTTATAGAAATATTCAAGGGTACTTTTGGCAAGAAATTTAAACATAAAAGACATAAGGCATAAATGGAAGGGCAAATGGGACATTTCTCAATATTAAGGGCATAATTGGAAGAAGAAGTGTTGTCTTGCTTTTAAATGAAGAAAAAAACGTGAATTGAGGGATAGAAGGAGAGGATAACAAAAACGAGAAAGAAAGAGGAAGAGAGTTTGGTGGTTTGAGAGAAAAGAAGAGAGTTGAGCTAGGGTTTAATTCTTCTTAGTCTTCAAGAAAGATTTTGAAGCAGCTCAGGAAGAGAAAAAGGTAGAGGAAGAAAAGAGCTTCCCTTTGAGCCAAAGATCCCTTCATTTGGTGAAGAATGAAGGTGAGATCATTTTGAATCCTTTGAATTTTTGACGGGATTTTGGTTTATAGAGTTTAGAAAATGTTTGGGTTTAAGTATGCTAGAATCAATTTTAGTGATTTTGCATTGTGGGATTTTCTATTAGATTCCTATTGAATGAGACTTGGTTTGTTTTAGGGAACCAAGAAAATCCTACCCAAGAGCAAAGGGAAAGACAACCTTGACTTGGATTTTGCAAGCAAATTATGTAACATCCTGTTCCCCTGCTAAGGGTTAGAACCCTAAAATTTGGTACATGTGAGCTAAGAGGCTTTGAAGAGGGTGTAGGGGTTGTGTGTCCGTTAAACGGACATTCTCGGGTTAACTGGGACACTTTGGTCGATTCATGTCCGTCAAACGGACATGCATGTCCGTTTAACGGACCTTCTTAGACAATTTGGGCTTTTTGGCCGGTCTATATTCGTTTAACGGACATTCAAGTCCGTTTAACGGACATCCTCAGGTCAATTTTAGTAAATTGCAATTTTTGACCTTTTTAAATTTGGTACATGGGAGTTTAAGCGAGATTAAGAAATTGCATTTCATGCTAATGCATCATATCGGCATACACATTTATGAATTTGATTATTGCACACATCAAATAAATTGTCCATGCACTCAATTGACATTTTTGGGTATAAATGGTCGTTTTAATGTGAATATGATGCGTATTATAGCTTTATGCCTTAAAAATTGAGTGGGAATAGATAAGAAGTGAATTAGACTTTTTGGAGAAAATTTGGGAATTTTCTGAAATTAAGGATAATTTTGGACCAGGAAAAATGCCAAGTGTCAGAACAATCAGTGAATAATAGTAGAATTCGGAGTCAAATGGCAATGGAAATTTTTATAAATGACCTTGGGATTTAATGATGTGTATCATTGAAAATTGGGAGACAATTGGAGTAGAAATTGGAGACAAAATGGACTAGTTAGCATAGTGGACCAAATGGAACCATGTGGGAGTGACATGTGTCACTTGCCACACCACTCACATTTTATTAAGTGAAAGACCATATTAATTGGTCTTTCACTTGTAAAAAACGACACTCTCCCTTATTTGGCCAAAGTTCTATTTTTGCTCTTCATCTTCTTCTTCTCTTCTCCATCCCACGACATCTCTCTCTCTCCCACTTTCTACAAACCTTGCTCTCACCTTTCACTTGCTACTTCATTTTCTTTGTCTCTTTCACCTATCTACTCAAAGACCCAACCTATTCCTCCATGGAGGTTGATGATCTTGAAGAGGATAGAGTTAGTGTTTAATGGTGTTTGAAGATCTTGAAGCTAGCACAAGTAAGTAGCATGTTGTTCTTGTTGCTTTGTTGAATAAATTGTGTGTGATGATGGGTTAATTGATCTCAAAGTGGTGCTTATATATATGATGGCATGTGGTTGATAGAATGAGAAAATAATTGTCTTACTCTTACATATATGATAATTGATGATCATAAGATGTTATAGTGATGACCAACGATTTAAGGATTGTCAAAATGATGTAGAAATGGTATAGAAAATTTGATTAATAAATGGAGTTTCCTGTTCGGTTTTGTGATGGAGTAAAATATGGGTTGTTGGTTGGGTTAGGAATGGATTGGATGAGGTATGGAAGTGAAAGAAAAGGGAAAGTATAATGCTTGAGAAAAGGGAAGAAGTAGGAGACAAATTGATAAAGAGTGTGTAAAGTGGCTAGAATGTGATGGCTGTAATATCTCCACTGGATATGCCTAAGTAATCTAGTCATAATTTGTTATATAGTTATCCAAATGGAATGGCTTTTGATTTGGGTGAAATTAGAGATATAAGGCTACATTTTCCATGAAAACATAGAATGCAAATTCTGTCTTTAAGAGTGTCTAATTGTGACTTGAATTGAGTGTTGAGAGATGAAAGTTGTTGATGATTGTGCATGTGTATATATGTCCTGTTATGAGTGTTTATGTGCAATCATGGACCATATCTTGGCTATGGATGATATTGGAGTGCAATTGAGTTATAAGAGTGGACAAATGATGAGTATGGAACTAGAAATGATTCGCTAAGCATGAGGAATTGAGTGTTGTAAGTGAAGAGTTAGAAATCTGGAAAATCATAAAACTCAATTGAATATACTTTAGTGTAAGAGGCATAACTCTTTGTGTAGAACTAGGAATGAAGTGATTTAGATATGTATTTTAAAGAGGACGTCGAGATCTACAACTTCTATTTCAGGCACAATTTTGATATTTTTACGTTTCGAGGGTCAAATTTTCAAAATGGGGTAAGTGACGCGTAAAGGTCTGTTAAACAGACATGGAAGTCCGTTTAACGGACATTCACGGGTCAAATGACCCTAATTAAGCCTCAAATGGGTCTTAAAGTGAACCTAGAATGATCTTTGGTTTATGGGACTAATATATGAAATGTTTGAAGTGAAATTGAAGGCTAAAACTTTGTGAACGAATGGATGAAATCAAAGTGTCAAATACATGAGTGGAATGGAAATGAAAATGTTTATATGCTTGTAATAATGTTCAAGGAAGTTGAGTAAATTGTGTTAAGTGATTAATTATGAAAGAGAATTGGCTATTATGAGATCCTATGAGGTTCGAAAAGAAATGACGGGAAATTGAGTTATGATATAAAGTGATCAAGTGTTCATGAGAGGTAAGCTTACGATAAGCTAGATACATACAAAGGGTAAAGCTTGAATGGATAATTTAAAGTGATCTTATGAAAATGAGGTGTAAGTCTAAGTTCAATTAGACAATATGAAGCATGAAATTGAGAATGGGCATAGGGTGTGAATGTAAGCATATACCCGGGATTGTCATTGAGCCTGCATTACACATTACAAATATACATGTATGAAAAATTGATTGGTTTTGTGATTGTGCAATTAATGATGTGTGTGCAAAATGTGTTTTGCATATTGATGATACAGGATAGAACGTCCACATCCA
>JAOTAX010000198.1:1136793-1149049 GCA_025629825.1 Erythroxylum guanchezii
CAAGACCTTCATTAATTTTTCAATCTGCACAGTACTCAAATTCGCATTGACAATGACTGGATAAGTACTATTGGGTCCCAAAAATTCATACCTAAGATTGGAGGGTAAGGGTTTCAGTTCAACTATTGGTGGCTTTTCTTGTTTCAATTCTAATGCAGCGATCTGTTCTAACTGTATAAGTTGTGCGCTCTTCTGCTCAGGTTGTGTTGCTAGTGTCTGCAACAACTCTGAAATTTCTGATTGAAGGGTTTCTGTTGAAATTGAATGCACTAGAAAATTTCCAACAAATCATCAGGTTTAGATTGCCTAAATAGCTTATCAATATTATGTGTTTGAATCAAATTGTGGTTGTCCTTAATTTTAATTTTTAATTTTATAGTCAATCTCTTTCTGCTTTCCACAACATTGGCAATTTTGGACCGACAATAAAACATAAAAATATCGTGTATAGGTCAGGCACATTTAACTAGTGGCTTCTAGCGGCTACTCTATGTGATGGCCCACGATCCACATGCAAACCTCGCGGTAAGGATTTTGTCTTGGTTGAACAAATATGGTAAATGTAGGCTTGGCAATTAGCCAAGTTCACTCCGAAAATGTCTTTATGCCCTAATTTGATCTGGCACTCAATTGGATTCGAAATGTTCCGGGACATGTTTTTGTTCCCTACGCCAATGGTAGCCAACCTAATCCATTACTGTCTGGTAGTGACTGCTTGATTTTTGTCACATATCTCTAACGATTTAATTTGCAGAAAGACGGAGAGAAGCAGATACCTGAAGCTGATAATAAACCAGTGGAGCTGGTGTAACATGAAACGGTAGAGACTGGAAAGGTCACAGCATTGATAGTGACAACTGAAGAACCATTAGTAGCTCCAAAACCTGCTGAACAATCGTCAGTGACTCAAAAGCTTATTAAAGAACTATTGGTGACTGAAAATGATAAACCTGTGGATCCAGTTATGAAACGAGATGTGTATTTGAGCCAAGGTCTTGTAGAGGCTCCTAAGGTACTACCAGGAAAAAAAAAACATGAAATTCCATATGAATCAATACCCACCAAAGCTGAGGTGGTAAAGGTGGAGGAAACAGGCAGGGACCGAAGCAGGAGTGACCAAACCCATCGAAACGCCTGTGGAGGAAAATTCCAGGAGAAACCAAGTGTAGGTCTAAACAATTCTGTAAAAGATGTTCGAGTCGAGTAATCTTCGCTTCTGTTCTTTCGAGGATTGTTAACGTTGTTCTTCACTTACATATTAATCTTCGTTTTTCCTTCTGAGAATGTTTGATATGTTCTTGCTCGTGGAGACACGTGAGGTTGTTATCCTCGTGCCTTCACTTATTTGTTTTTTGTTTGTTCTTCTGACACCCAAAATTATTATAGTAAACTTTTCATTTTTAATTCATTCTTCTAATGCTTTTAGTATGAGAATGTAGAGGCTGTGTAATCTGGAAATTGAAAAGACAGCACGTTAAAAAAACAAACTGAAAATAAAAGAAAAAAATTAAAATAAAAGTTTAAGGTCATTGGGGCTCCGTAATATGATTTAAGTTATTTTTAAACGATGGCGTCATTTCATTAATTTTCATTGGTTATGTTAATTTTGGTTTACGTGTATTAATGGTTAAAGTTTCTAAAACACGTGGTAAATCATGTCAGCAAATTTAATGAAAACACTAACATTGAGTTAGAATTGAAAAAATTGAAAATTTAAGTATTTTATTGATACTTTTTGAAGTTCGGACTAAAATTGAAAAAATTAAAAGTTTGAATATTTTATTGCTACTTTTAAAGTTTGAACTATAATTAAAAAATGACAAAATTTTGAGTGCTTTTTAGTAATTAACCCTTTAAAAAATAAGGTTAGAACTAACTGGAAAGTGATTTAATTCCCTGACCTTATTAAACATGGTCAGATAGTTTATATATCCACGTTACATATCCATAGTTATAAAAATACTTACTGAAAATTTATAATTTATAATTTGAATTCTTGTAAATTTTATCCTTAAATATTTAAAATAAGAATAAGAATAAATATTAATATATAACTGAATCAAATTAATTATAATTATATATTTTTATTTATTTTAAATATCACACATTTTATTATCATAATATTTTTACTTTCATATATTATTTATCTTCACCTAAATACTTTTGTAAATAATATCTAAATGATTCTTGTAATAATCACAACTTTTGGGGATATTTCTTTATTTTTAATCAAACAAATATATACATACATACATACATACATATACACATATTTCAAAGTTTTTTCTAAATAGCTATTTACTTACTTAGTTTAAATTTTATTTTGATTTTTTAATTTATATTTAAAAATAAAATAAATATTTTTATTACTAATAATAATTATAAATTAAATAAAACTTAAAAATAAACTATTTTATTTAAATTTATTTCAACCTTTTATATAATATTTATTAATGTCGGTTCCAATGTTGATAAGGTATTCATAACATTGATTCAAACCCATCCTACTATTGCTAACCCTAGTTTAAAAAAAGACTACCGGTGATAATTAGAGAAATTGGTTTGTCCATTGCTAACCCCACCCAACCTTACCTATAGGCACCTTGAATCAAATCAGGTTTGAGTCACTCCAAAATATTGTCATTTTCGTGCACTTCAAATTTAATTTTTTTCTAAAGTTTAATCAATTTAAATTTAATTTGTTGACTTTGAATTAAGTAAACCTAAATCAAATTTGATATTCCTGCTCAAGAAAGGTGATAATCACTTTCTTCCACCACACATAGTATTATAACTAATTTCACAAATGAACTTATACGAGTCTTATAATTTTATGACATCGGTTTAATGAG
Organism: Erythroxylum guanchezii; assembly: GCA_025629825.1. Classification (NCBI taxonomy): domain Eukaryota; kingdom Viridiplantae; phylum Streptophyta; class Magnoliopsida; order Malpighiales; family Erythroxylaceae; genus Erythroxylum; species Erythroxylum guanchezii. Next base: position 1,139,646 of record JAOTAX010000198.1, read on the forward strand.
TTACATACCATCTTCTGTTACCTTAAACAGCATGAGCTCAAGAAAGGCGGGATGCACGAAACTGGAGCATCTGAACCAGAATCACGAGCACATATACGAAACTTGATTGGAGAAATATGGAAGATGTTGAATAGTGATGGAGCAGCTGACACTTCACTTTCAAGAAAAAAATGTTAGAATGATTATGAACATGGCAGGAACAGCACAATTTACGTACTGTTACAAAGGTTATCTTGGAACTTAAACTTTCACCCGAAGTTTCTCGCTCACACCTTTTGTACGGCAATCTCACTTAGATTCGTTAAAGTAAGACTCAGCCTTTCCCTACCTTCAAAGTGTTTACCTTGTACACACTTGAAGAAACAATACTATGGAATCAATAGTAACAAAGGCAACAAGGAAACACAAAGATACGGTAAAAACTAACTTTATATACTTTCCCTCAAAAGAATACAAAAATGCTCTCTTTGATTGAATGAGAAGAGCAAAACTCGAATGAGCTATATATAGGCATCTTAACTTGGAGTCTAAGTCACATTCAGATTCCCCCTAAATCTGAACTACTTAAGATCATGCTAAGATCACGTCTATCCCTATTAGATAATATCACGTGAACCAATTAGACGACATCCCAGGGCTCTAACTGATAAGATAGAATCTAACAAGATAACATAAAGATAGAGTTTACATTTATCTAGAACACTAACATCCTTATCCATGGAGATCTCCACTATCTTCAAATGTTAAGTTTCACTACAACTCTAACTCCCCGTCATTACCACATCATCCGAGGTCTCCTCACGATCTCTATCCGCTGATAATGCAATGTGATCTCGCTGAAGCCCATTAGCATATTGGGCTGATCCAATGCTACCCACAACAAATCCATTAGTCGTGGTCCATCCATTCGAGCGTAGGCTAAGTCCTTAATCCGTAAAGACCTTAGCCTGGGTCGAGTCAATCTCCACAAGGTTCAAGATTCTACCAAAATTTGCATAAAGTCCGATCCCACTCGCTCACGTTTGCCTTAGTGTTTTCAATGATGTGGTTCCGCAAGTTTACGGGTCTCAAGTAGTACAGTATAATATTGTCCCACAGGGAGTAACTGTGTAAGTACAAGGCTTGGATCACTCAATTAATTAGACTAGCGATTGTGTAAAAATGGGGAATTAAAATAAAAAAAATTAACTATCAAAAATAATAAAACTAAAGCTAAACAAAAATGCGAATATCTCTAGGGGTTTAATTCGAATATAATGTGGTAAGCTTCAAGGATGGTTCCACTTTTAGCGTTTTCTATAGACTTTACCTTAATCAATTTATGAGGCGAATTTTGGTTGATAGAAGGTTGAGCCTAGAGTTTCTTAGATCATTTTTCAAGGTATCAAAGGAGTATTACGCAATAATCCTAGTCTACTATCGTAGCCTAGCAATCAAGCATAACCCATTAAAATCTTTGCTCGCCTGGTTTTCTCTCATAAATTCAGTTTATGTCTAAATCTGAAATTTATAAGTTCACTGTTTTGGAGTTCCATTATTAATTTTTACCTATCGGTTCTTCAATTAACAACTAAAGTTTATTAGTAGTTGGCCAAACACAATACCAGCAGAATTAATATCAAAACAGAAAAATCAAACTTATAAATCCACACTTATAAATCAACCGAAATTCAATCCACAAAAATTAGCTAAAAGCTTTTCTCAACCTTGAAGTTTAAGGAAGCTACTCAATTATAATAAAATGAAGAACACATAAATTAAAGTTGGCAAACAGCATTAGGAGAAATATAGATAACGAATGAGTTTTGAGATCCCCTTTTTTTTTTGTTGCGTCACCCTCTTTTCTGCTCCCTGTTGTGCGTCTGCTGGAGCTCCTCTCTTCTTGTCTGCGTGGTCTCGTTGGTTTGATGGTCTGAAGCTCCACTCTAGCCTCTGCTTGGTCTCCTTTGGTTGGTACCTCTAGTCTCACCAAGCTCACGTTGTTTCACCAAGCAAGTTGCCAACGTTTTTTTTTTCTTTCCACAACACCACCGACTCTTCAATCTTTGTTGCCAACAAATGCTTTTCTTCTCTAGCTCTCCTCTTAGTGTCCTCTCCTTGGTGACACGTTAAAGAGAAACTTGGTTGTAGAGTGAGTAACGTTGAAGAGCTGGTTGAGCTAGAGCCACCTTCTAATGTGCGTGAGTAGAGTGGCCTTTGGTGAGTGGCCCCTTTCTCCAAAGAAAAAAAACATTGTTCTCTTCCTTATTGGTGTATGCGTCAGTCTTGTGTAGATACCTCAGTTCACGCTCCTTTCTCCCTTTTTAGCTCTCTATTTTTTCAGTCCACCTCCCTCCTTTCCTTCAGCCCCCCAGTCCACACCTTTGATTTTTCTGCTTCCTCTCTTCACGCACTCTTCATCTTTCCCCCCTTCATTTTCTGTTAACGCCCAGCTCCCCTTAATTCTCTATTCTTCACGCTAACCCTCTTCCTCTCTTGTGCAGTGCATGTTGAGCTGGTGCGTGGGTCTCTCTTGGAGCTGTCTTGATGGCTTGTTGTTCATTATGTTTCCACGTTACTTCCCAGCAGCTGTGGCCAGCCCCCATGTGCATGATATTTTCCTCTAGCTGTTATGCGTGGTGGGTTCAAAGTTGCTGCTGGAGTCACGTTGGTGGAGCCTCCATCTTCTGTGTGATTGGCCCTCTCCACAGCTGCCATAATTACCCCTAGTGCGTCAATCCTCCAGCTCCTGTTTGGTGGGTCTTTCCACCTGCGTGGGTCTGCTGTTTTGGTGATGTAGCTGCATTTCTTTTTTTCTTTCTTTTATTTAATTCTTCCTGCTCCAGCTGGTGGGGTTCTCCTCTCCTGCCTTTACTGCAAGTCATGTGTTTTAACGTTATTCCCCTCCTAAAACCCAGCTGGAACGTTGGTCTTTTTGTGTTGAATGGCAGGTCACGTCGTCCCTCTCTAGCTGGCCCCTTCTTTGGTCTGTCACGTTAGTCTCCTTTTCTTTTTAGCCAACAACCCCCATTTGCGTTTGTTCTCCTCGTTGTCTTTTAAACCCACCAGCTTCTTTAATTTAATTGCTCCACTCCTCTTATGCGTGATGTTGCTTTTTCCATCTAAGTTGAATGACTTCACAAATAGCATAGAGCAATTGAAATTCAAGACAATGATAGTTCCAAATCCTTTAGAAGATTGAAGTAGCATGCCGTGTTTTGCTCCAAAAATAAATTAAATTTTAATTAAAAAGAGAGTTAAATAAATATGAAATGAATCAACACACAGCCTACACCAAAATGCAGCAATTTTTAGGAGGTTACTTAAGTGACCACGTGACAAGCAAATGTCCACCTCTAATGTTTGCATATACATCCGAGAGCATGATTCCTCTTAATGAGTATTAGGAGAGTTTTGTGACTCTTGCAAGTGTTTCAAAAATCACTCAACATCGCTATAGTGCATTTCCTATAATTAAAATCAAGTGCATTTCTTACAAATTAAGCATGAATAACTATAAATGCAAATTTTGGTAAACTAAACAATTTAGCAGGAAAAATATGTATGAAGTCAAATAATTAATCCAGAAATTAAGGAAAAAATGCCACTCATTCCAATAAGAAAATGCATCCAACATTCACTACAGCCTATCCACAAATAAGTCCATCAAAGCACGTCCATAGACAAGTCCATCTTTTATAATCAAGCACACTTATGGTGCAGTCTCGTCGCTCCATGATTATGTCACAAGTTATAATCTGAGTTAGTATAAAACCTCGCACATTTCACATTCCTCCGACCTGCCTCACCGAAGTTAAGTGCTTAAGTGTGTCGTCACGCTCGCATGCCTTCGTGCATCCTTGTAGGGTCTCTCGCATACCTTTGCGCCTTCTCGTACACCCTCTAGTCTCACATGACGTAATTTTCCAATTCTGCGGGGCGTCGCATCCGAATCTCATGTCTCGTCTAAAATTTCCACCAATGCGTGCCCACACTTGTCCATACGTATCGAATCTCACCTCCTCTCGAGATCTTCATCGATACTTTTCACATCCCTCGTCTACTTCGCAAGTTCCTCGGGTTTTGCTTGCCCAATCACAAGACTGCGCCTTGTTCCCTTGTCAAAACCCCTTCCTCGTTTCGACTTACGTTCCAAGCATTGACCAAGGCTTGCTAACACCCACACAATCCCGCCATCTGGACTTAGAGGTCTGATGCAACTCCGCAAGTTCATGGGTCTCAAGTAGTATATTATAATATCGTCTCACAGGGAGTAATTATGTAAGTACTAAGCTTGAATCACTAAATTAATTGGACTAAGCAGTTGTGTAGGATCGAGGAAATAAATTAAGAAATTTAACTAACAAAAATAACAAAATCAAAGCTAAAGAAAATTTCAAATATCTCTAGGGGTTAATCCGAATGGAATCTGGTAAATTTCAAGGATGGTTCCACTTTTAGCATTTTCTATGGACTTTACCTAGATCGATTTATTAGGCAAATTTTTGGTTGATAGAAGGTTGAGCCTAGAGTTTCTTAGATCCTTTTTCAAGGTATCAAAGGAGTATTATGTAATAATCCTAATCTACTAACGTAAACTAGCAATCAAGCATAACCCATTAAGTTCTTTGCTAACCCGGTTTTCTCTCTTAAATTTAGTTTATATCTAAATCTGAAATTTATAAGTTCACTGTTTTGAAGTTCCGTTATCAATTTTCACCTATCGGTTCTTCAATTAACGACTAATGTCAAGTAATGGTTAGCCAAGCACAATACCAGCAAAATCAATTTCAAAACAGAGAAATCAAACCATGAAACTCATACTTTTAAGTCAACCAAGATTTAATCCACAAAAATTAGCTAAAAGCTTACCTCAACCTTGAAGCTTTGAGGAAGCTACTCAAACATAATAAGATGAAGACACATAAATCAAGATCAGCACACAACATAGAAAGACACAAAAGAAAAACAGATATAAAAATAAGTGAGTTTTGGAATCTATGGTTGCGTCCCTCACTGTTGGTGCGTCTCCTGGCTGCGTGGTGCTCTCCCTTCTGCGTGGTTCTGCTCCTGTGGTGGGTCTCCCTTGCATGCATGATGTTCTTGTGATTTTTCTTTGTCGGCTTGGTGGGGCTCTTGGAGCTGTCCCCTTGTAGCTTGATATTCCCCTACTGTAGCGTGATATTGGAGTCTGCGTGGTGCATGGAGCTTCCTCTTCAGCTGTGTCCAGTCTCCACTCAAAAACGCTCTTCCTCCTCTAGTCCAGTTTCCAACGGTATTTTCATACCACCAACAGCTTCAAGAATATTGTATTAGCCACCAGCTGCAACCTTCCTTGCCACCAGGTGCTTCGATTGTTAGTGGAGAGAGTATCTGAGTGATGAGTGTAACGTGAGTGCTGGAGCGTTGTAGGTAGAGAGTATCTTTTTTTTGGTCTGTAACGTTAGTGGAGAGTATATCTTGTTGGAGCTTTTTTTTTTTTTTTGCGTGAGTTCCTCTCTCCTCTCTATTCAATGTTTTTATCTCCTCCAATCGAATGTCCACTTCACGCCACCTGTTGCTGCTTAATTCACGCCTAAGCCTCCTTTTTCTAGCTTTCCTGCTGCAGCCATATAACGTCGCCACCCTCCTTTTGCTCTTTGTTTTTCTTACATTCTTTCCATACAGTCCACGCCTAAGCCACTAAAATTGACGTAGTCCACTTTTCTGTACATTCTCAAAAACTCTTGCAACTAACGCCACCTTCCAACGCTGCCCTTTCTTCTTCATTCTCTTCAGACTACGCTGTCGTTTTGGAAAGTTGTCGTTTTGTGGCCATCTTGTCCATTAAATTGCATTCTTGTATGCAAAAACATGCACTCATTAACGTTTTCTAGAGCTTTTCTTGCTTGATGCCTTTGAACCTTCAAAATTCAATATATGCCTAAGATTAAAACAAACAACTCTTAATTAGTGCAATTTAAACATAAATGGACAAGAGTTTAATAAATGATGTATCTAAAATTAATATAAAAATGCCTATTAACAATACCCCCACACTTGAATTGTTGCTTGTCCTCAAGCAACTTACTTAGGTCACAACCAATATATTCTGTCACTTCATTTTCAACGAAAATCAAGTATTTGCAATCCCTTAAAAATTCGACAAACTCGAGTATCAAGCTACAACATATATCATAATCTTTTCATCAATACACATAAACAAAATCAAATATAGATATCTTTGATCAAAAGCAAGCACAAAATTAATATGAACTTTCCTCATGATATTCACTTATGTCACTCAAGTGTATAAGGGTTGTGTTTCACTAAAAGCTTCCTCTAAGAGATTACACTACCATAGGCTTCCAAATTCACCTATTTTTCACTACATAGAGTACATGCCATCATGGGTCAAAAAGGGCTTTTATTAAGGGTTGTAATGGGGCTTAGGTTAAGGTGAGGTAAAAAGGCCAAAGGCTACTTACAAGCATTCACAAAGTACTAAGTAGCGTGGGACAATCAAGAAGAGATTCTGAGATGTATACGGAACTACAACTACTCATCACTATCAAACGCTACTGTTTCGATCTTTTTTTCTTTTTTTGGCTTTCTTTTCTTTTTTCTTTGTTTCTTCTTTTTTTGTTTTTTTGTAACAATAAACATAAAAGAAGATAGTAGTAGCAAAAATCAACAACAACTGAGTAGATGTACCTCTAAAACATCTTAGAATAACAGTAAAACAAAAGTCCCTAAATCAAGGAATCAAATACTTAGTACTTCATTTAAGCTGTGAAAGGGTTAAGCTAAAAGATTTTCAGGTTTAATTCAATGTGATTAATATGAAAACAACAAGGTCAAAGGCTCAAAGGGGATAACAATGGAAAAATGACATGGTGGGTTATTTAAGCTAAAGGTTAAAAATAAAGAAGGCCTTTATCATGTCCATAAAGCATGTAACTAGCAGTATCAAACAGGTTCAGAGCAAGTTATGAAGGTAATCCTCATAGGGAAGCATCACGTACAACAAAGAAAATAAATGACGATGAGATGCAGTCATATAGCTCAAGACCTCACATGTGCTTAAATGAAAATCCATCAAAACTTCATACATTGCCTCATCACTCAGCATCAATTATTGACTAGGTTTATGCAATTAACTACTTTAATCAATCCACTTGGTTCACTATCCTCTCAAGTTGCCTAATCCAAGTTCATGCATACAACTTAATTCTCCATCCAACTACTTTGACATAATTGTATGGTCAAATTCATCACAAATGGGACCTAAGTTAGCTACCAAAAGAGTCGCAACCATTCAAGTGTGTATCTCTCAACATCAACATCAATACCAAAAACATCAGCATACACATAATCTCAATCCCCCCCACACTTAATATGAACATTGTCCCTAATGTTCAAGTTGTCAACAATCAATCACAAAGAGAGGGAAAAAAAAAGGAAGAAGAAACTTCCCTGAAAAAGTATCAACTAAGAACTCTTTGTCACCAACCACATAAACCTTAAAGTCAATCTGGTTTCCTTGCGCAACCTGTAATGAGCTTGGATCATTTTCTTCAGAAGTGTAAGTTCTCCCATCAAAATTTGCTTGGAAGGTCCACCTTCTGCAATTAAAACAAAGAGGAACGTTAATGTTGGATAAATAAAGTAAAATAAAATAAATGAAAACAACTAAGGTGTGAAACTTGGGTTGCCTCCCAAGAAGCGCTAATTTAAAGTCCTTAGCTTGACTTGGCCAAATGGTTGCTCAAGGGTCAGGGTTGGAGAGGGATTGAGTGACCCCTTTTTCTATTGGAAATCCAGCCACATAAGGCTTTAACCTCTGCCCATTAACCTTAAATACTCCAGTTTTGGGATCCTTAATTTCTGCTACACCGTGAGTATAAACCTTGACAATCTTGAACGGTCCCGACCACCTTGGCTTCAACTTTTCGAGAAATAGCTTGAGTCGTGAATTAAATAGCAAGACCAAATCTCCTTCCTTAAACTCTCTTTGGATAATATGTTGATCATGCCATCTCTTCGTTCTTTCCTTGTAGATTCGAGAATTCTCATAAGCATCCAAGTGAAGCTCCTCCAACTCATTCAACTGAAGCAAACGCCTTTCTCCAGCCACCTTGAAGTCCAAATTAAGCTTCTGAACAGCCCAATATGCTTTGTATTCTAGCTCGACTGGAAAGTGGCATGATTTCCCATATACTAGTATGAATGGAGTAGTTACAATTGGAGTCTTGTACGTTGTTCTATAGGCCCAGAGAGCATCATCTAACCTCAAAGACCAATCTTTTCTTGAAGTGTTTACTGTTTTCTCCAAGATGCTCTCCCTATTTGAAATTTCGGCTTGCCCATTAGACTGAGGGTGGTAGGCCAATGCCAACTTGTGGTATACCCCATATTTCTTCAAAAGATTGGCGAATGAGCTATTGACAAAATGACTTCCTATCACTGATAATTGCCCAAGAAGTGCCAAACCTGGTGAAATATTTCTCTTGAGGAATCTAATGACCACCTTGGCATCACAAGTTGGTGCAGCTATTGCTTCCACCTATTTGGAGACATAGTCAACCCCTACAAGAATATATATATTGCCAAGAGAAGACAGTAGTGGCTCCATGAAATCTATCCCCCAAACGTCAAAAAGTTCTACCTCTAAAATTCTTTTAAGGGGCATCTCATGTTTCCGAGAAATATTTCCAACTCTCTAGCATTTGTCACATGCTTGCACAAAATTTCTTGCATCTTTGAAAGGTGAAAGCTAATGGAATCCCGCTTGGAGAACCTTTATTGTCGTCTTTTCATAACTGAAATGGCCTCCATAGGGGGATGCATGGCAGTGATTCAGGACACCTCCTACTTCTTCACTCGGTAAGCATCTTCGGATCACCCCATCACCACAACGCTTAAAAAGAAAAGGCTCCTCCCATATATAATACTTGAGCTCCGAAAAGAACTTCTTCTTCTGCTGGAAAGTAAATTCAGGTGGCAAGACTCCTAAAATAAGATAATTCATATAGTCAGTATACCATGGAACTTGTAATGTTACTGCAGCAATTTTTTTGTAGTGAACAGCACAGTTCTGGTAAAACTGCACAGCAGAACAAATGCTTATCACTGAAGGAGTCATTAACTGGTGGTTCTTCTTGAAGGGGTTCCTTCTGATCTGCAGTGATCGTCGAGAGGTGATCTGTGACCCAATTCTCAGCTCCCTTTTTGTCACGAATCTCAAGGTCGAATTCTTGAATGAGAAGGACCCATCTTATAAGCCTTGGTTTAGCCTCCTTTTTCGCAAGTAGATAGCGGATGGCTGCATGATCTGAGTAGACTATCACTTTCGAGCCCACGATATATGACCTGAATTTGTCCACTGCAAAGACTATAGCTAACAACTCCTTTTCAGTCGTGGCATAATTGATTTGAGCATCATC
>JAOTAX010000198.1:1151698-1176573 GCA_025629825.1 Erythroxylum guanchezii
ATAATAATAATAATAATAATAATAATAATAATAATAATAATAATAATAATAATAATAATAATAAAACATTTGCTTTTGTGGGAGGAGGGGTATTTCTGGAAGTTGCTTATGTGTTTTGTCTCGGAGACGAGGACAAAAGTTTTTGTTCTTCATTTTTTAGAGGAACAAAAATTTTTGTCCCCGTCATCCGGAGACGGCGGACAAAAAATTGGAGACAGCAACCAAACATCATCATCAGAGACAGAATTTTTTTGTCCTGTCATCTGTCCCCGTCCCCGGGGACATCAACCATACAGGGGGTTAAGTACCTAAGACACCATCGAAAAGAGAATGAAAGCAACAAGAAGACAATACCACTAAATCACTTGTTAGCGACTGGATATATTCATAGTCCCATAAAAGCAGGCTGGTAGTTCCCAGATTTTCTGGTTATGGTCTGGTCGGAAAGCTTGTTCACAACCCTGCATTGAACTCTGTTAAAACGACCATAGTTTGATGAACCAAGCAGCAAGTGTTGGTTTCTTGGAGGCAAGCTTGTGACACTGCGAATTGAAGAGGAAGCAATCAAGGGAAGGGCCATGGTTTGATAATAACTACTAGATGTATAGATGATTTTGGGAAATAGTCTGCCTAACGTACTTAGACCTTTTATAGATTAAGATGTCACTTTATAAGTTTTTGGTCAAAATTTCTAGATATAATTTTTTCTATTCACGTTTTACTTTTTTGGGGATTTTTAACATTTTTCATGCAATTATAAATCTAAAAACGTGCTCATTATAATTTAATTGAAAATTAGTATAAATATTTCAAATATATATTAATTTCTTTTTATTTCGACACTTCTCAACTTAATTTTGTGCATGCAAAGGAAATAGCTTATCAGTATTATGTGCTTGAATCAAATTGTGGTTGTCCTTAAGTCCCACAACTTTTTGACCGACAATAAAATATAAAAGTATAGTGTATAGTGTATCAGGCACATTGAACTCGTGGCTTCTAGCCGCTGCTCTATGTGATGGCCCACGATCCACGTGCAAATCTCGTGGTAAGGATTTTGTATTAGTTGAACAAATATGTTCCAGGTGTACCATATTTAACTCGTGGCTTCTAGCGGCTACTCTACGTGATGGCCCACGATCCACATGCAAATCTCGTGGCAAGGATTTTGTATTAGTTGAACAAATTAATACGGTAAATGTAGGCTTGGCAATGAGCAGATTTCACTCCGAAAATTTGCCTTTATGTTCGAATTCGATCTGGCACTTAATCGGATTCGAAATGTTCCGGATAAATATATATTTTTTAATTTTTAAAAATAAAAAATATTATTTTTATTCAAAACAATATTATCTTACTTAAAAATTTCAAATTTTAGAACGAATTAAGCTAAATAGCCTGAGCTTGAGTTTGGTCTGAAGCTCAAAATTTTAAACATTAAAAAATCCAATTTAAAGTCTCATCAGCTCAAGCAAAATCTATTAACTTTCAGCCCTGATGTTAAATTTGAGTCTAACTTCATCCAAAAAGACACCTATAAGAACCTATAAGAAGAGGTTTGTTATATGCTTATAAATCATTTTAACATTTTTTACTTACTCAATGTAAGATTCTTGACATCCCTTCTAGGATATAGTTAGCTAGAATTTAGTGGTGCACTGGACTCCTCAAAATTTATAAAAATTAAAAATTTTAATATATATATATATATATATATATATATATATAAGAACAAAGTTATTAGGAGCTTATTGGTACATTGAGCCCCTTCAAATTTAAAAACTTAAATATTTAGGTCCTCTTATCTTAAATTTCTGGCTCTGTCATTTATTCCTTCAGTTTAGAACAGGGTTGAATATTTAATAGGCATATTAAGCAAAGGGCTATAAGAGTCAAACCCTGTTCTCCTAATTTAAAAGGAAGTTTCGGATTAAATTAAAGTATAAATATAAATAGATATATAAGTTTTTTTACAAATAATTAATCACTTTAGGTTGCACTCCGAGTTTTTGAAATATAGAAACGTTCGGAATATCAAACAATGATCATAAATAATTACTAATCTTAAATTTTTTTTATCGGAATTAGATAAACTGATCGGTCGACGTGACTATAGGAATACAAGAATATTATAGAAGTGAAGCAGGCTGAACAAGTAGTGCCAAGAAACGACCCTTAGTTTCACGATCAACAATACCGAACCCATCACCATGTTGATAAAAACACTGCGACATTCTTCCAAGGTGAAACAAAGAAAAGTTTACAAAATGAAGAAAAATTACAGAGTATAATGGAAGGAAGGAAATTTGCATTAATAAGAACTTTTGAAAAGTGATATATTTCCTTCAGTTTACAAGACTTATTTATAGCACAAATCGAACTAACTTTCCATAAAATTCTCCACTACTGATTGCAATCACCAAAAGAATAGTAACAAACTGTGAACAAGTCTCACGGAAGATTTGCTAACTTATTGACTCAGTAAATAAAATAAATTTCATGTGCAGTAATTTGCATTAATTTTGACATTCCCCCTTAGTGCAAGCTTACCGTCAACAATTCCTAGAGCATCTTGAAATGACAGAAACTTAGGCTTCACCGAAGCCTTTGTGAAAATATTAGCAACTTGAGCACTAGTACGAACACTTTTTAGCTCAATTTCTTCACTCAAGACCTTCTCACGAATAAAATGATGCACAGCATAATCAACTTGGTGTAGCATATCTCCAACTAACCTTTTCAACCAAACACATTCTTTTATAGCCATGTTTGTTGCCACATATTCTGCTTATGTGCTAGATAGAGCCACAATATCTTGCTTCTTGCTACTCCTAGAGATCACTGCCGAACCAGTGTTAAAACAATAGCCTGAGGTTGAGTGACGATCATTTGCATCCCTTGCCCAATCTGCGTCAGTAAGTCCACTTAATAAAACATTTTCACATCTCTTGTACCAAAGCCCATGATTAAAAGACCCCTTTACATAACGCAATATTCTTTTTGCACCATCTAAATGAGTAGTTCTTGGATTCTACATAAATTAATAAACAACAGACACAGAGTATGAAATTTCTAGTCTTGTGATGATTAAGTAAATTAGACACCCAACAAGTTCTCAAAATTTCTTAGCATCTTTCAATGGTTTCCCTTCATCTTTTTGTAACTTACGATTGGGCTCCATTGGACTAGCCATTTCCTTCGACTCCCCCATGCTGAAACACTCCAAGAGACTCTTTGCATATCCTTTTTGAGAAATAAAATAATCCAGATTTGATTTTTCCACTTCTAAACCAAGAAAACATCCAATTTACCCTAGATTTTTGGTCTCAAAACGAATAGACAAGTCATTTCTTAAGTTAGAAATTTCTGACTCATTATCTCCACTTATAATTATATCATCAACGTATAATAATGCTGGGAGATGTACATTTGGTTCTAATTTTATGAATAAACTAGAATATGAATCAGAAACTCTAAAACCACAAAAGATGAGATAATTGAGAAATTTTACTATACTATGCTCTTGGTGCTTGCTTTAAGCCATAGAGCACTTTCTTCAAGCAACACACCTAAGAAATTGTTTAGAGACAAAACCAAGGTGTTGCTCTATAAACACTTATCGATTCAAATCACCATAAAGAAATGCATGCTTTACATCAAGCTGCCACAGTTTCCAACCTTTAAATGCAGCAAGAGAAATAAGCGCCCTCACAAATGTCTCCTCATAATCCAACCTATAATTTTGAGAGAATTCACGAGCAACTAAACGAGCTTTAAACTTGTCAACAGTGCCATTTAATTTTTTCTTTAACGAAAAATCCATTTGTAAGTTACTGGCTCACATTTTACTGGTTTAGGAACTAGCTCTCACGTCTCATTTTTATGTAAAGCCTCAATCTCTTCTTGCATAGCTTTTTGCCAAATTGGGCAGTTTTTTGCTTCTTCATAACTTGTTGGTTCTTCGGAAGTTAAAGCATCTGCAAAGGAACATGAAGTAACTGAACAATTGTTAACTTCATAATCTTTGAGATAATTCGGCTGTCTTTTCTCCCTCGTTGATCTTCTTATCACCTCTTGCCCACTATCATCTCCTTCAGTAACATTTTGAGTTGGAGGTTCAAACTCTATTTCTTCATTAAAAGGTGCCTGTACAACTGCTTCAGGAAATAGTAGCTTCAAATCAACTTGATTATAATCAGAAACAATCTTTTGAGAAGAAAATAAAGTTGAGACCTCATCGAACACCCCATCTTTAGAAGTTGTAAATTTCTTTGTTTGTGGGTCCATGCACCTCCAACATTTCCTACAAGATTCATAACCAACAAACACACATTTTCTTGCTTTCGGGTTAAGTTTGGTTCTATTAGATTTGCGAACATGGACATAACAAATGGAACAAAATACCCGAATGTAATTTACATTTGGTTTCTCACCGTATACAATCTCAAAGGATGATTTTTGTGTACCTGGCTAATAAGGCAGGCTTTTAATCACATGACATGCACTTTGAATAGCTTCTTCCCATAGCTCCCGAGGAAGGTTCTTGTCATGCAACCATGAAAGACAAATTGAAATAAGAAAGCCAAGTTTCCTTTTGGCAACTCCATTCCACTGAGGAGTGTCCGGACAAGTCATTTGATGAAGAATACTGTTATCATGGCAATATTGAAAGAAATCATCCGACATGAATTCTCCACCATTGTCACTTCGAAGAAATTTTATTTTCTTCCCAAATTCTGATGAAAGTGCCCCCTCTATAGATTGAAGAAGGCTCCTTCAGCTCACAACCTGTCGAGCTTCAAATCTGCTGATGGAAATCGTCAAGCACTTGGTGTGCTCTGTTCACGTCTGCTCTTAACAAAAGAAAAATGCTGCAACTTCTGTCTCCTCTGTTTCGTAATCCAAATGTATGATGCTCCTCCTAAATTGTAGCTTAAGTTTCTCACAAATCAGTGTATGTAAGGTGTTTGGTTTTGTGTGTAATGAAAAGAATGAAGCTCCACTGTTGTATTAGAATAGAACAGTGAAATTCTGGTTTTTGCAACTTCTAAATGTGTAATGACTACTTCAGCTACTCACTCCTCAGTACTAATTTACTTCTGAAAACATAACTAAAATGACAAAGCAAACAGATCAAATGAACTGAAATTGAAATTTGTATATGGATGAGTTTTGTGGTTTTCACTCTCATTCAATCCTAAACTAGCTTCTGGTTTTTGAAAAGAACTTCAACTAATGTTTCTTCTCTACTTCTATCACTCAACTTCTGAAAATTTGCTACTGAGAATAAAAACATAACAAGAGTAATGGAACTTCAACTGGAATTTTTGTATTGAAGGATTTCTGAATTTTTCATTGCATACCGAAAGTGAAAATGTGGAGCTTTAAACTAAGGATAATGACTTAAACTGATGAGTACAAACTAGACTAGTACATCCATTTCCTGATTTAGCAAGACAAAAAAGCAACTTCATTTGTCTTTAGCCTAACTAAAACCAACATTTAAAAAGATGAAAGTTCAACAGCATTAATAGTAATACTTTTACAGTAACTTGATTCTCCAACACCAAAAACTGACATGCAAATCCTATTGTCAGTTGTGGATTAATATTCTTCAGATTCATGCATTTGATTAACACTAAACTTGATTTTGCTAATTCAACTTCTTGAAATTTGCTTCAACCTTCTGCTGGTTTTTTACCTCTGCATTTCTGGTTACTTCTTCCTTCAAGTATCTGCCAAGTAACTGAATTTAATTCTCAACCTTTGTTGTGCATCCGATCATCTGCTTCTTCCCTTTTCCTTTTTCTTCTTTGCCTTGTGCTTCATCCATCTGACTTGTATCTTCATTACTTTGATCCATACATTGTTGAATTATGCTTAGGATCATCAACTCCAATTTCCTTTTGCACTTCAACTTATTTGGTTTTCCCTTCAGCTTTCTTTTCTTCACTTTCACTGTTATTGCAAGCTCCTCCACTAATTTCAACAATTCAGGCTGCTCAAGACAACTCAATTCAACAGCTCCTCCTTTGTCTTGTGGAGCGTGAACACCAATCATCTTCTTAAGGGAATCAAACTTCCATCTTGGTAATGCTTTGGTGAATATATCAGCAAGTTGGAAGCTTGATTGACAAAAAGCCAACTTAATCTCCTTTTCTTCAATCAATTCCCTCACATAATGATACTTAACTCTCATGTGCTTAGTTCTCATGTGATCAGAGGGGTTTTCAGCCATAGCTATTGCTGCACTTGAATCACAGTAAATTGTCACACATTTCCCTTGCAATTCATCAACATCCATCAGAATTTTCTTCATCCATTGTGTTTGCTTGGCTACCATGTTAACAGCCACATACTCAGTCTCGGCCGTGGAATGAGCAACCACCTTTTGCTTCCTTGAGCTCCATGCAAACACACCAGTCCCTAAACTACAACAATATCCACTCCTACTTTTGCAATCTTCATTTCCAGCATAGCTTGCATCACTAAACACATATAACTACACATTTTTCCTTCTTCCATACCATATACCATGATCAACCGTATGTTTAACATATCTCAATACTCTCCTAGCACACAATGAATGATATCTTGAGGGATTATGAGTGAAAGCAGCCAATATATTGACAGCACAAGCAATGTTGGGTCTAGATGCACTTAAATACATTAATGATCCGATTATGCTTCTATAGTAAGTTTCATTGAAATTTTAACCTGGTTTGGTTACCTCCAACTTCAATTGATGCTCCATAGGTGTTGTCATGCCACTATTATCCTTCAGTCCAAATTTCTCAAGCAACTCCTCAGCATACTTCCTTTGATGAATGAAGATGTCATCCTCCCTTTGTTGAATTTCCAAACCCAAGAAGTATCTCATCTCTCCCAAATCAGTCATTTGAAATTCAGATTGCATTGATTCTGTGAATTCACTCACAAGCTTGTCTTTAGTCCCTATGATCATCAAGTCATCAACATATAGTGAGCAAATCAATTTACCTTCGGTATAGGTCTTGACATACAAAGTTGCTTCACTTTTGCTCCTCTTAAAACCATTTTGCAGCAAGTGATTGTTGATTCTTGAATACCAAGCTCTTGGAGCTTGCTTCAACCCATACAAAGCCTTCACTAGCTTGTATACCTTTTGCTCTTCCCTTTCCTTCACATAGCCTTCTGGTTGCTTCAAGTACACATCCTCATCTAACATCCCATTCAAGAAGGCACTTTTGACATCCATTTGATGCACTTTCCACCCATTGTTTGCAGGTAGTGTCAAAAGCATCCTCACCGTGTCTAATCTTGCAACTGGAGCATAAGTTTCAATGTAATCCACTCCATACTCTTACTTGTATCCTCTCACAACTAGTATAGCCTTGTATTTTTTGATTGTGCCATCCGGATTCAGCTTCTCCTTGAAAATCCACTTTGAGTCAACAACTTTAGTTTCAGCTAAAGGTAGATCCACTAGCAGCTAAGTTCCATTGTCCTCTATTGCTTTGATTTCTTCATCCATAGCTCTCTTCCATACTTCATGATTGATAGCTTGTTTGAATGTTTTCAGTTCTGCTCCAACAACCAATGCAAATTCAACCATGATCAATGCTTCATCATGTTCTTCATCATCTTCATCTCTGTACTTGAAATTAAAAATAGGGTTAGTGTCTCTATAAATTGATGCCAAGTCCCTTGTTTTGTGAGCACTATTGGAGCTTGATGTTCCTTCTTGAGAATCCGAGCTCACTCCTCCATTTTCAGGGCTTGACACATTCTCCTCCTGTCCTCCATTGCTGTCATTGTCATTTGAATTTGATGCATCCGAGTAAGGTGTCTCCTCCTGAGAACCATCACTCGCAAGATCATGATCTTCATCTACATCTTCTCTTGCTATTTCACCCACATTTGGATCAGCCAATGGAAATTCAACACCTACAGTCCCTGATCTATCATCAATCAGCTCATTCCAATTCCATGCCTCATTTTCATCAAATTTTACATCTCTAGACACCAACATTTTCTTTGTTTCTGGATTATAAATCCGATAGCCTTTTGATTCTCCACTATATCCCATCATCACCCCCTTGATTGCCTTTCTCATCTAGCTCGGTTCTTCTAGCTTCAGGTATATGCACATAAGCAATGCATCCAAATACTCTCAAGTGTTGCACTTTCGGTTTCAACCCAAACCAAACCTCAAATGGTGTCTTTCCATCCAATGATCTTGTCTTCAACCTATTCTGCAAATAAACAGCTGTATAACATGCTTCAGGCCAGAATTTTCTTGGCACATTCATTCCAACTAACATTGATCTAGCCATCTCCATTATGCTTCTATTCTTTCTCTCTGAAACACCATTCTGTTGTGGTGAATATGCAATAGAAAATTGATGGTTTATCCCTTCATTTTCAAGGTATTTCTTCAGCTCATTTGAAACATATTCTCCTCCCCTATCACTTCTCAAATATCTCACCTTATGTCCACAATGGCTTTCAGCTTCAGCCCTCCAGATTTTAAACAATCTAAAAACTTGGTCTTTGGTTTTCATGAAGTAAATCCATGAATATCTTGTTGCATCATCAATAAACTCCACATAATACTTGCTCCCTCCAGATGATAGAGTATTCATTGGTCCACACACATCAGTGTGCACCAATTGGAGCCTTTCGGTTGCTCTCCAATCACTTGATGGAAAGGGCAATACATGGCTTTTTCTTTTTGCATAAGGTTCACACACACTCTTCAACTTGGAACTCAAATGTGGCAATCTGAGAACCATCTCCTTCCTTTGCATATCAAGTATGTAATCAAGGCTTGCATGTCCAAATCTCCTATGCCATAATAGAGCTAACTCATTCATTGGCATTGCAACAAATACTCCTTCAACTTCAACCATCTTCAACTTGAAAATTATGTTCACCATTGGAATGTTAAGTATGAGCTCTCCTTTTGCATTAATGATCTTGCACATCTCATCCTCAAAATGCACTTTGTATTTTTTCTCTAATAGTTGACCAACACTTTTAAGGTTTTGATCTAGCTCGGGGATATAGTAAACCTTTTCAAGAACATTGTTTCCATCCTTGGTTCCCAACTTCACAGCTCCTTTCCATGTAATTGGTAAAACTTCTCCATTTCTAATTCTAACTACATCATTAACTCCTTCATTTTTGCTCACAAATCCCTCCTTCTTCTTTGTCATGTGGTTGGAGCAACCACTATCTATCAACCACTCACATTCCTTCTCCTTTTTCACTTCAGAAATGCACACACTATCAGCAGCTACCATTTTCAAATCTTGACAAGTTTCAGCTTCAGCTACAAAGACATTGTCTTCGGTTATGGCTTGGTTTGATTGGTTTTTGGTCTGTGAGAGTTCAGGCTTGACATGTTTGATGAGTGGTCTTGAGGATTTGTGAGTGTTTATGGCTGTAAGTATAGAGCTGGTTCTATCATCGGTTTTGTGGCTTGAAAGTGCTGGTTTGATTGATTTGGCAAGGCTGTTTGAAGATTCTGGTGAGTTTGATGTGTTGAGCTAGATTGAGGCATGTTTGGTTAAGTCATTTGAGGGTAATAGGCATAAGATTGAGGAATTGAAGAAGGTTGAGGCATTTGAGGTGGATACATGTGTTGTTGAGAGATTGGAAAGGAACTTATGCAAGGTTGAATTGGTTGGGATAGCTGATAAGTTTATGGTTTTACAGCAAAATGAGCTTGGTGCATTTGTGATTCAGAAACATGTTAGTAAGGTTGTGGTTGGGATGGTATCATATTTGGTGAGGCATTGGTTCTTTGGAGAGGATGTATTGAAGGTGGTTTGCCAAAAAGTGAGCTTTGGGAATTTTGATGCTCCTTCATCCATTTCTCATAACAAACCCTTCTTGTATGTCCCCTTTTCCTGCAAAAAATACACTCAACATTGTCATTCCAAAAACAATCCTCAGCTACATGATTATTCCTCCCACAAAATCTGCAATTAGCAAACAATCCCATTCTACTCATCCTTGTTCCTCTTTGCATTCGGGTATCTTTATGGCCAGGATATTGGTTTGGATTTTGGATGTTTTGGTATGGCATTGGTGAGGCATATTGTGTTTGAGGATATGGCTGGTACCGATAAGGGTGGTTTTGAGTGTAGGTATGAGTTTGATGAGGAATGTGATGGTTGTGAGGCTGATTTGGTGGATAGTTTTGTGTTGGAACTGGTTTTGAATCAAAGGAACTCTGGTTTTGTGTGTAACTTGGAGGATTTTCTGGCGTTCTAAACCTTTCAGCCTTCAATGCATATTCTTCCCCTTCTCTTCTATGGCCATGTCTTTCTTCATGCATCTCCAAAACATTGAAGACTTGCTCCAAAGTGACTGATTCAAGGTCGTTTGTGAATTGCCACTCCAAAGGTGCTATACTTGCTTCAAATCTCGATGGCAACTGACTTAGGAATTTATCTACTAACCTTTCAGTGCTTGTGTTCTCCCCAAACTCCTTTAGTTGCTGCACCAAGTTCAAAAACCGACCCTTTGCAGCTGAAACACTCTCCTCATCCTTCATTGAAAAATTTTCAAAGTTCCTCAAAATTGTTTACTTCTTTAGCCTTAAGGTTTGAGCTGATCCAACATACTCTACCTTGAGAGTATCCCACAATTATTTGGCACTCCTACAACTTGCATTCCTCAGCAAAATGGATTCACTTACCACTGACCTCAAGAACACCGAGGCTCGGAAATCTCTGTCCCTATCTTGGTTCAGCTATGTTTGTTTTGCTTGAGTCATGGCTCTATGCTCCTCTACTACTCCTTCGGTGACTACATTCCAACAGTCACTGATCCTTAGACAATCTTCTACTCGAATGTCCCAAGCTTTATAGTTGTCTCATGTCAACACCGGAATGTTTGCCTGCACATTTTGTAAGTTTATCATCGTCGAATTCATACCTGTCATTGATCGGTTTGGTCCAGACTAGGTGAACCGTGAAGCTCTGATACCACTGATGAAAGTGCCCCCTCTATGGATTGAAGAAGGCTCCTTCAGCTCACAACCTGTCAAGCTTCAAATCTGTTGATGCAAATCGTCAAGCATTTGGTGTGCTCTGTTCACGTCTGCTCTCAACACAAGAAAAATGCTGCAACTTCTGTCTCCTTTATTTCGTAATCCAAATGTATGATGCTCCTCCTAAATTGTAGCTTAAGTTTCTCACAAATCAGTGTCTGTAAGGTGTTTGGTTATGTGTGTAATGAAAAGAATGAAGCTCTACTGTTGTTTTCGAATAGAACAGTGAAATTCTAGTTTTTGCAACTTCTAAATGTGTAATGACTACTTCAACTACTCAATCCTCAGTACTAATTTACTTCTGAAAACATAACTAAAATGACAAAGCAAACAGATCAAATGAACTGAAATTGACATTTGTATATGGATGAGTTTTATGGTTTTCACTCTCATTCAATCCTAAACTAGCTTCTAGTTTTTGAAAAGAACTTCAACTAATGTTTCTTCTCTACTTCTATCACTCAACTTCTGAAAATTTGCTACTGAGAATAAAAACATAACAAGAGTAATGGAACTTCAACTGGAATTTTTGTATTGAAGGATTTCTGAATTTTTCATTGCATACCGAAAGTGAAAATGTGGAGCTTTAAACTAAGGATAATGACTTAAACTGATGAGTACAAACTAGACTAGTACATCCATTTCCTGATTTAGCAAGACAAAAAAGCAACTTCATTTGTCTTTAGCCTAACTAAAACCAACATTTGTAAAAAAGCTGAAAGTTCAACAGCATGAACAGTAATACTTTTACAGTAACTTGATTCTCCAGCACCAAAAACTGACATACAAATCCTATTGTCAGTTGTGGATTAATATTCTTCAGCTTCATGCATTTGATTAACACTAAACTTGATTTTGCTAATTAAACTTCTTGAAATTTGCTTCAACCTTCTGCTGGTTTTTTACCTCTGCATTTCTGGTTACTTCCTGGTTACTTCTTCCTTCAAGTAACTGCCAAGTAACTGAATTTAATTCTCAACCTTTGTTGTGCATCCGATCATCTGCTTCTTCCCTTTTCCTTTTTCTTCTTTGCCTTGTGCTTCATCCATCTGACTTGTATCTTCATTACTTTGATCCATACATTGTTGAATTATGCTTAGGATCATCAACTCCAATTTCCTTTTGCACTTCAACTTATTTGGTTTTCCCTTCAGCTTTCTTTTCTTCACTTTCACTGTCATTGCAAACTCCTCCACTAATTTCAACAATTCAGGCTGCTCAAGACAACTCAATTAAACAAATTCTCTTTCAATAGACTCTTTGAACTCTATAAACTTAGATAGAGCTTCACTTTTCTCTTTCAAAAATTTCACCCAAGTGAACCTTGAGTGATCATCGACCAACACCATTACATAACAATGTCCGCCATAACTTGAAGTTCTTGTTGGTCCCATCAGGTCTATATGAACCAGCTCAAAAAACGAGGATTTATGATTTGACATCCTTTTGAAAGGAAGGCGATGATATTTACCATATTGGCAACCTTTACAAATAACATCTTCACGGACCTAAACCAGTTATTTACTTAAGTGATTTGTTTTTCCTAAAGTTGGAGCTTACAACTTAGAACTAACCTGAAACACATTTCTTGCCAAAGTCTTTCCCTGTTTCAGCTCAACCATCATCAATTCCCAGTAACATGGTTAGAATAACCAGAATCTACGATCCACTCTTCCTTCTGTTTATTGGCATAATTAACAAAAGTTTGAGTTACCCTCAACAGAAAAACAATGCTCCCATTTAAGTTGAGCATCTTCTTCACTTGTGGATGTAGCATTGGCCTTGATAAGCTTCACTCTACAAATTTTTTTTTTCTGATATGCCCAAGTTTTCCACATCTGTGGCATGTGACAGATTTCTTTTCTTATGAATTTACACCTTTTTCTTGATTGGATTCACCTTTTTTTTGCATGATCTTCTTTGTTATTTTTTTCCCAGATGAATTTTTCTTATTTGGCTTCCCTTTTGAAAAGAGAACAACATCTGACTGAAAATTCTTTGCCATTTGCTTTGCAAGAGCTTCTTGATTAGAGAGCAAATTCTCTAATTCTACAACAGAAGATTGTTGTGACCATCCTTGAATATAAGTAATAAAGGGCACATACTCCTCCTTCAAGTCGCAAATAAGAAAGCGACGTAGACGGGATTCACTAATTTTCTCATCCGCATCTATTTTTGAAATTTCAGCACAAATATTTTTAACATGCAAAAAATATTCTGAAATTGACATACCTCGCTGTTTTAACATTGCCAATTCATTTTCCAAGAGTTGAAAACTTGTTGTATTATTTTTGGTAAACAACTTTTCAAGTGTTTCCCAAACTTCTCTTGGAGAACTTACATTATGAACGTGATCAATGTACCCTTTGCTGATTGACGTTCTCAAAGCATAGAGAGCCTTCCCACACTTGATCTTCCACTTTCTTCGTAATTCGACTTTCTCGAGAGTTTCTGCAGGAATTTCAGTATCAGCACCAGCGACTAATTCCTGTAGATCCTGTCCTTGAAGGTATGCCTCCATACATATTCTCCAGTACTTATAATGGCTACCTGCAAGTTTCTCCATCCCATACTGTGTATTTCCATAGTTTGCCATCTCCATAATTGCAAACAACAAAACTTTTCTTTCTCCACTTAAACTAAGTTGAATGACAAGTCTTTGATACCATGAAACAAAGAAAAGTTTACAAAAAGAAGAAATATTACAGAGTATAATGGATGGAAGGAAATTTGCATTAATAAGAACTTTTGAGAAGTGATATATTCCCTTCAGTTTACAAGACTTATTTATAGCATAAATCTATCTAACTTTCCACAAAATTTGCCCCTACTGATTTCACTCACCAAAAGAATAGTAACAAATTGTGAACAAGTCTCACGGAAGATTTGCTAACTTATTGACTCAATAAATAAACTAATTAAAATAAATTTCATGTGCAGTAAGCTGCACTAATTTTGACACAAGGGTCATACACATTCGACCGACGTCTCTGGAAAACGAAGTATCTCTCACTCCATCTCCGTTCATATTCTTCCAAGCCTCACTGATCAAACAGTACGAATGTGCACGACTCTCTTCCTCTGAAGCTCCTGTTTCATGCATGTAACATTGTACTTGTCAAACTTGGTTGGCATGTTAGGCACCAAAATAACATGCCTAATAAAACAAGAAGAATGGTTGGCCAATTTGGCCAACCATATATTCATTCTCGTGCCTATAAATCGGTAGGAGATGAACAAAGAGAAAACAGCACAGAAAGCATAGCATAAAAGAGAGAAGTAAGGTGAGAGAAAAAAGAATCAGAAAGAGAGATAAAAAATATTATGTATATTTTTTGCTCTAATTTTTCCTTGTACTTCTCCAGTTTTTCCTAATAGTAAAATTCTTCTATCCTTGCCTATGGCTTTTACCCTAATTTGGGGGGTTTTTACATAAAATTTGTATGTTCATTACTATTCCTTCAATCCTATTTAGTTGCAAACCTGCTCTAATCCGGACAATTTTCACAACAAATGGTATCAGAGCAAGATGAGAAAATTACGACAAATTTTTTGGCGTAATCTGTTTGGAGTTCTGGTGAGCACAGTGAAGGTTGGTGAATAGTAACCAAAAGATGACAATTGTTCATTCATTTATGTTTGCATTAAACTATGCAATGACTGTAATTCATGTGTACAGTACTATTCACGTGTACGATACTATTCATAGATACACATATGATACTATTAACGTGTACGATACTATTTATACATACGGGTACTATTCACGTGAAATAGTGAGAACTAACTTCTGTTCGTGATAGAAGCAATGACAGCAAAACTTGATATTGAAAAGTTCAATGGGAGTAATTTCTCATTGTGGAAGTTGAAGATAAAGGCAATCTTGAGGAAAGATAATTGTCTGGCGGCCATTAGTGAAAAGCTAACTGGAGTCACAGATGAAAAGTGGAACGAGATGGATAAGAAAGTTGTAGCTAATCTTCACCTAGCTTTAGCTGATGCAGTATTATTCAGCATAGAGGAAAATAAGACTGTAAAGGAAATATGAGATCACCTCACAAAATTGTACGAGGCCAAATCACTCCACAACAAAATTTTTCTGAAGAGGAAACTATACACTTTATGCATGGCGGAATCCACTTCAGTGACAGAGTACTTAAATACTTTGAATACTCTATTTTCCCAACTCACATCATCGGGACACACAACAGAGATAAGTGAACATGTAAAACTTCTACTCTAAAGTCTACCAGATTCGTATGATCAACTCATCATCAATTTAACAAACAACACAGACACTCTAGCCTTCGACAATATTTCAGCCGCTATTCTGGAATAAGAGAGTAAGCGCAAAAGTAAGGAAGATAGGCTGGCAAATTTGCAACAAGCGGAGGCCTTGGTGGTGACGAGACGAAGATCAATGAAACTTGGCCCAAGTGGGAGTCATAGTCATGGTTGATCAAAATCCAGGAGTAAGAAGAATTTCAAGTGCTACAATTGTGGTAAGAAAGGACACATGAAGAAGGATTGTTGGAATCTCAATAAGAAAGATTCTGTTCCTCAAGGAAATATGGCAAATGCTTCAGATGATGGAGGTGCAATGGTCTGTGAAGATTTGTTGATGTATGGCTTCTCAATTCAGCAGCTGCTTTTCATATGACCTCTTGAAGAGAATGATTCCATCAGTATGAATCTGTCTCTGAGGGATCTGTGTATAGCTGTAATGATCAAGGTTTAAAGATCATTAGTATCAACACCATCAAGTTAAAGATGTATGATGGAACAACTCAAACTATTGAAAAAGTGCGACATATGGAAGGCGTGAAGAAGAATTTGTTGTCTATAGGACAAGTGGATGATCTCGGTTTCAGATTTAAGATTCAAAACAAGATCATGAAAGTGATTAAAGGAGCGTTGGTATTTATGAAAGTAGAAAAGATTGTTGCAAATCTATACATGCTGAAGGGAGTAACTTTGCAAGAAAGAGAGGCATCCGTTATGGTGACTAGTCCAAACAACAAATCTGCAATTGACTTGCATAGAAAGCTTGGACATATGTCAAAACAGAGAATGAGGATACTTGCAGAAAAGAATCTACTTCTAGGTCTCATAAAGGTATCACTACCCTTCTGTGAGCATTGCATTGTGAGTAAGCAACATCAATTGAAGTTCAACACATCGAAGTTTAGAAGCAAAGAAATTCTAGAATTGATGCACTTTGATGTATGGCTAGCACCAGTTATATCCCTAGGAGGAGCAAATTTCTTTGTATCATTCATTGATAATTATTCGAGGAGATGTTAGGTTCCTATCAAAAGGAAGGTAGATGTGTTTTTAACTTTCAAATTTTACAAAGCACGGGTGGAACTCGAATCTGGTAAGAAGATCAAGTGTTTATGCTCAGATAATGGAGGCGAATATACTGGTAAAGAATTTGATGAATTCTGCAAGCAAGAAAGCATCAAAAGGCAGTTCACGACGGCATACACTCCTTGATAAAATGGTGTAGTAGAGCAGATGAATGGAACTTTGTTGAAAAGAACAAGAGTGATGTTGAGAACTGCAAGCTTAGATAAGAAATTCTGAGCAGAAAAAGTCAACACTGCTTGTTATGTGGTGAATCGAGTTCCATCAACTGCAATTGAGTTGAAGACACCGATGAAGATGTGGACTGGTAAACTGGTGGATTATTTCAACCTTCATATATTTGGAAATCCTGCCTATATGATGTTCAATGCCCAATAAACTACGAAGTTAGATCCAAAATCTAGAAGATGCATTTTCTTAAGGTATACTGAAGGTGTAAAGGGGTATCATTTGTGGGATCCCACTGCCCACAAGATTGTTATCAGTAGAGATGTTATCTTCATAGAAGATAAGGATCAAGAGCAAGCAGTAAAATATTGGCACTGTACAAGAGAATCTAGAAACTACAATAGTACAAATAGATAGGGAAGTTGATCAAAATGATTCTTCTGAAGCCACACCAGAGCACGAGAAGTAAGAGCTAGTTGAATATGATGTTCCAGATACTCGGAGACCAACTCGCATAAGAAGAGCATCGAGTTGGCACTTAGATTATATTATGGAGAGCAATATTGCATAATGTCTTTTAATTGAGGACGGAGAGCCATCAACTCTTCAAGAAGCAATGAATAGCTCAGATCAGTGGATGGCGGCAATGCAGGAAGAAATTGAAGCTCTAAATAAGAATAAGACATGAGAGCTGGTATCACTACCACAAGAAAGAAAGCCTATTGGCAATAAATGGGTTTACAAGATCAAGCGGAGTGGTGACGATTAAGTAGAGCGATATCGTGCTAGATTGGTAGTAAAAGGATATACTCAGAAAGAAGGTATTGATTTTAAAGAAATATTTTCTCCTGTGGTTTGACTCACTACAGTTCGAGTAGTTCTAACAAGATGTGCTATATTTGACTTGCATCTTGAGCAGGTAGATGTAAAAACTGCATTTCTTCATGGAGATCTTGAAGAAGAAATTTTATATGCTCCAATCAGAAGGTTTTGAAGAAAAAGGGAAAGAGAACTTGGTTTGCAGGTTGAACATATCTCTATATGGTTTAAAGTAGACGTCGAGGTGTTGGTATAAGAGATTTGATTCCTTCATCATGAGCCTTGGGTACAACAGACTAAATGCAGACCCTTATGCGTATTTCAAGATGTTTGAGAAAGATAATTTTATAGTCTTACTATTGTATGTAGACGAAATGTTGGTAGCAGGCCCCAATAATGATCGTATTAAAGAATTGATGGCACAATTGGCTAGGGAATTTGAAATGAAGGACTTGGGACCAGCAAACAAAATTCTAGGGATGCAAATTCACTAAGACATAAATAATAGGAAGATTTGGCTTTCTCAGAAGAATTATTTGAAGACGATTTTATGACGATTCAACATATAAGATTGTAAGTCAATTTATACCGCTCTTCCTGTTAATTTCAAGTTATCCTCAAATATGAGTCCTAACATTGAAGAAGAAAGGATGAAGATGTCTTAAGTACCGTATACATCAGTAGTGGGAAGCTTAATGTTCGCTATGATTTGTACATGGTGAATCTTAGTTGAGAGCATTGAAATACTGTTAAGAGGATTCTCAGATATATCAAAGGAACCTCAAATGTTATGTTATGGAGGATCAGATTTTACTGTTAAAGGATATGTTAATGCTGATTATACAGGTGATCTTGATAAAAGTAAATCCACTACAGGATATGTGTTCACACTAGCTAAAGAAGTTATGAGTTAGGTTTCAAAACTGCAGTCAATTGTGGCTACTTTAGCAGCTACATAAGCTAGTAAAGAAGCAGTGTGGATGAAGATGTTGTTGGAAGAACTTGGGAAAAACAAGGGAATATTACTTTATATTGTAACAGTCAGAGTGCTTTACATCTTGCAAAGAATCCAGCATTTTATTTAAAGACAAAACACATTCGAGTTCTGTATCACTTCGTTTGTGAGAAAGTGGAAGAAGGAAGGTGGACATGCAGAAAATTTATACAATGGACAACCTGGTAGATTTTATGACAAAAGCAATCAATGGTGACAAGTTTATGTAGTGTCGATCCTCGTGTGGCCTGACAGAGACATAAGCAACATGAAGCAACAAGGTAGAAAGAATAGTGTAAAGATCTGATTGACGCTCAACCAAATCTTCAAGTGGGAGAATTATCAAACTTGGTTGGCTGTCAAACTTGGTGCCTAACATGCCTAATAAAAAAAGAAAAATGGTTGGCCAAATCATTCTCCTGCCTATAAATAGGTAGGAGATGAACAAAGAGAAAACAAAACAGAAAGCAGAGAATAAAAGAGATAAGTGAGGTGACAGAGAAAAAAAAGAGAATGAGAGAGATAAAAAATATGTATATTTTTTGGTCTAATTTTTCTCAATAGTAAAAGTCTTCTATCCTTGTCTGTGATTTTTACCCTAATTTGGGAGTTTTCTACGTAAAATCTGTGTGTTCATTACTATTCTTTCAATCCTATTTAGTTGCGAACCTGCTCTAATCCAGTCAATTTTCACGACATTATTGATTTCAGAACATCACCTCTTTTTACCTCGTGCTGTTTAAACACATCAAAAAATGAAGATAAAAGATGGTTACAAAAGAACCTGTAGAGTATGAACAAAAACTAGAAAAGAAATAAAAAAAGGTTTCAATACTGGAGATGTTCCAAGATCGTCTGCTCGTCTCAAAATCTCTTACGACCATTTGATGATATTAGGGTACCCTATAGTTGTTATCTATCACACATAAGGTTTATTTGATCAGCTCCAATGGGGAACTGATGAGTTATTTAGCAAGAAAAGATTAAAGAAAACTTAACAAAAAAGCAAAGAAGTGAGTTTAGAGAGATATAAAAATATTGTGAAAAATTAGAGACTTTACGATTGCATGTGTATTACGTACGTTCTCGATTACATCTTTTATACATGATAACTGTCACTAGCAGAAAGAATCACTAACTAACTAACGACTAGTTACAACACAGATAGCTCCTTATTCCTTCAACATCACATCACTTCATATTCTCTGAGTCATTCACTGCTTCATTCTCCTCCTTGGCTCAGAGTCTTCAACTCCACCCCAACTAATACTCTAAGATATTCAAACCTTGAAACATGAAATGCCTTTGTAATAGATCACCCATCTGCTCTTCTGTCCTTACAAACACCAACCTCACTTCACCATCTTGCTACACATCTCTTAAATAATAGTATCTAAGCTTAAAATCTTAGTCCTTCCATAAAACACTGGATTTATTGAGATGGAAATAGTTGATTGATTATCAACATATATCAATGTAGGATTCTGCACAATCACTTGCAAATCCAAAAGTAGCTTCCTAACCCGGATCGTTTGTTTTGTTGCTGAAGTAGTTGTAACTAGCTCAACTTCAGCTGTCGATAACGCCACCACTTCTTGCTTCTTGGAACTCCATGAAAAACAAGCTCATCCGAGAGTGAAACAAAATCCCGCAGTGCTCTTCATTTCCTCCAAAGAACCTCCCCAATCACTATCTACATAACATTTCAAATTACATGTTCCAGTCTTCTTATAAGATAGTCCATAATCCAAGGTACCTTTGAGATACTTCAAGACTCTTTTAACAGCAATTAAATGCAGCTTTCCTGGATTGCTCATGAATCTGGAAAGTACACTCATAGCAAATTGAACATCAGGTATGGTAGCTGTGCATGAGACATCCAATCATGCTTCTATACCTTCTGCTATCTACCTCTTCAAGCTCACCACTCAGCAGCAAACTCTGTTTTAGACACGTAGGATTTGAGACAATTTTTCATTGATCCATTTGAAACCTCTTGAGCACATCATATATATATTTCTTTTGGCTCACAAAGATATGTCCTTTTCTTTGATTCATCTCCATACCCAGAAAATATTTCATCAAGCCAAGATCAGTCATTTCGAATCTTCTCTTAAACTGAAGCTTCAAATTGCTGATTTGAACACTTGAGCTTCTAGTTAAGAGTAAATCATCTACATAAATAGAAACTACAGCTACATAACCTCCTTCAACTCTTACATAGAGTGTAGGTTCACTGTTGCTCCTTTGAAAACTGATTTGCAATAAGAAGCTATCCATCTTCGAGTACCAGCACCTTGATGCTTGCTTCAACCCGTATAAAGCTTTTTTTCAACTTATGTACTTTTTCTTCTTTCCCTTTGATGATGAAGCCTTCTGGTTGCTCTACAAAGATCTCCTCATGTAACTCTCCATTCTAGAAAGCGGATTTAACATCCATTTGATGCACCTCCAATTCTTTTTCTGCAACTAAAGCTAGGATCAATCTTATTGTCTCTAATCTTGCCATAGGTGCAAAGGTCTCACCGAAGTCCACTCCTTCAATCTGTGTATAACCCTTCATAACTAGATGTACTTTATATCTACTGATAGAGCCATCTGGATTCATCTTGAGCTTGAACACCCACCTAAGACCAATTACTTTCCTTTTGGTCGGTCTGTCAACAAGTGTCCAGGTCTTGTTTTTATGAATCATTTCCAACTCCTCCTAGATTGCACATCTCCACTTCTCATCATTCAAAGCCTCTTGCACATGGGAGGGTTCACATACTGCCGTATTACTTCTCTCATAAATTTCTGCCAAGCTTCTTGTTCCTCTCATAGAAACAAGATCATCATCTTCTTCTTGATTCTCATCATCATCTCCATCTTCAGAAATTTCATCATCAAACATAGAAGGATCAGTGAAATTCGTACCTGTATAGTATTTGACAGGTTGTTCACTATCTTTTACTATTGATTCTTGTTCTAACCTCTGCCAATTCCATTATTTATCTTCAAGGAATTGAACATCCCTAATCACCTTAACTTTGTTCAGATCAGGGAAATAGAGTCTGTACCCTTTTGTAACTTCTGAATATTCCACAAAGATAGCAGGTTCACTCTTGCTGTCTAATTTTCCTCTTCTGACTTGTTGCACATGAGAATAGCATAAGCTTTCGAAGATCTTAAGATTCTTAAGCTTAGGCTTCACCCCACACCACATCTCATATGGTGTCTTTCCATCAAGAACTCTGGTGTATAGCCTATTCAGAAGAAAATAGATTGTGCGTGTTGCTTCTGCCTAAAACTTTTCTGGAAGTCCCTTCTCCTCTAGCATGCATCTCACCATTTCCATGACTATTCTATTTCTTCTCTCCACCACCACATGTTGTTGTGGGGTGTAAGATGTTGTTAACTAATGCTTGATCCTAACTTCTTTGCACAAAAGCTCGAATTTTTCTGAGGTAAACTCTCCCCTATTGTCAGTTCTTACTGACTTGATTTTCCTATTGCACTGATTTTCTACTAGGTTCTTAAAAACCTTGAAGATGTCAGCTACTTTACCCTTGCTTTTAAAACAATACAACCAAGATTATCTAGCATAATCATCAATCATTAACAAAAAAATACCTGCTACCACTCAAGGATTCTTTAGGCATTGATCCACAGACATCCATGTGAAATAGTTTTAGAGTTTCACTAGCTCTCTATGATGTTCTAGGAAATGGGAGTAGATTGCTTCCCTTTAAAGCATGTTGTACACCTAGATCCATCACCCAGCTCCACAGGAAGATCATCAGCCATCTTTTTTCTCGCCATTTCTTTAAGCCCTCTCATATGGAAATGCTATAATCTTCTATCCCAAAGATCTGTCACCTGAACATTACTAACTATGGCAATCTATTCAACATCTTCCATTGTCAGAGAAAAGCATTTATTTTTCACCTTAACTCTGAGAATCTCCTTTCCAGTTGGATCAACGACACTCATCATTTTCAAAGAGCACCTTGAACCCCTTTTCAATGAGTTGTGCCACACTAAGGAGATTATGGTGAATCTTAGGTAAAAAGAGAACATCTAAAATTGTGCTAAGACCCTAGTTGGTACAAATCTCAACTACCCCTTTTCCTTCCACTGAAATTCACTGCCCATCTCCAAGCTTGACGATTACATGAAAGAATCTATCTAGCTGTGTAAACATACCAAGATTAGAAGATATGTGACTTGTACAACCACTGTCTATGATCCACTCTATCGAAGGCGACTCCACCAAATCACAAGTAACAACAAAGAGTTGTTCTTCTTCTTCGATGACTTGTGCTTCAGTAGAGGAGTGTCCAAGCTGATTCTTACAAATTGCCTCCATATGACCCTTTTGATTGCATTTTCTACAAATTACATCAGGCCTCTTCCAATATCTGTAAGCCAAATGATTTGACTTACCACAATGAGGACATGAGTTTTACTTCGCATTTTTATCACCGGATTGCATCTTGGATTGACCCTTTTGTTGATTCTGCTTTTTCTGTGCCTTGGAAACTCCCTTCGACCACTTCTTCTTGGACTTCTCTTGATCAACATTCTTTGTGGATGCCTTATAAGCACCCTCAGAAGTGTCACCCTTCCTCATCAAATGTCTCTGCTCCTGTGCTTACAGAGCACTTAAAACTTCGACTAGTTTAATACTGGATATATCCTTCGAATTCTCCAGAGAAGCAATAGTTGCCTCATACTTCACTGAAACTGAGATCAGCAACTTCTGGACAATTCTTTCATCTTTAAATTCCACATCAAGTAGCCTGATCTGATCAGCTAGTTGACAAAATTTTTCCGCATAAACTTTGACAGACTCACCATCTTTCATATGGAGTCTATCAAACTCTCTTATAAAGTTAAGCACTTTCATGTGCTTAACTCTTTCATCTCCCTGGTATTCTTCCTTCAAGAAATCCCAGATTTTCTTTGCTGAATCCATCTTCATAATCCCTGTAAAGATGGAGGGAGCTAATGCTTGATACAAGCAAGATTGGGCTCGAGCTTTCTTGGTGATCCTCTCCCTCAACCACCTCAGCTGGGATATTGTCGCATCCTCCGCAAACACTTCAACATTATAATCGTCTTCAACGGGTTCCCAAAGATCCTGTCCTTACATGTACACTTCCATATTGATTGCCCATACGGCGTATCCTTCACCATTAAACACTGGAGGCTGTTGGCCTTGAGATAAGTTCTTAGCCATCTTCGATGAACTGCTCTAAATCACAGTACTCCAAGAATAATTACCAACGTCAGATCTTCAAGAAAGCTCCTCACACAAGCACACACTCACATGTCCCTCAAGAAAAAGAAAGTTCTGATACCAATTGTAGTTGTTATCTATCGCACATAAGGTTTATTTGATCAGTTCCAGTGGGGAACTAATGAGTTATTTAGCAAGAAAAGATTAAAGAAAACTTAACAGAAAAGCAAAGAAGTGAGTTTAGAGAGATATAGAAATACTGTGAAAAAATCAGAGACTGTACGATTGCATGTGTATTACGTACGTTCTCGATTACATCTTTTATACATTATAACTGTCACTAACAGAAAGAATCACGAGAGCAGATCCTCTGTCGCAAATAATCCTGTGCTACTCTGTCTTACGAGAGAACGACGTCGTTTTCTCACCAAGATGCTCATCCCTCGTCTGACAGCAGAGACAAGCCTGTGGGTCCCACCCACAGGCGCCGTTTTTTGTAGCCGATTGAGTTTAGTCAGCTTACCTTCGCCCACTTTTCCGATATAAGCTAATTAATGTAATTCTGATAATTACTGCTTATTATTATTTGTAATAATTAATGTAATAATCATCATATTATTATTATTAGTATTATTATTATTATCCTATTAATTCTATTATTATTATCTTATTATTATTATTATTATTATTATTATTATTATTATTATTAATTCTATTATTATTATTTGATTACGTTGGAGTCCGAGCTTACCTGTGAGTCCTTGAAAATGTAGATTTTTCTTCTATCTTTCCAGCGCAACAAACCGAGCCTGATTTTGGAGCTCGGAGTCAAATGTTTTGAGGGTTAGAAGTCGCCTAGGTCGGTCGCTGGGTGAGGCGCCCCGCGTGGGCGAGGCGCCCAGGTGCTCGGCCTCTGAGCGCCCCTGGCGCTCGGCATGTTAGCGCCAGGTGCTCGGTGCAAGCGCCCCAGGCGCACGGCATGCGAGCACCAGGCGCTCGGCCTCCGAGCGCCCTTGCCCGCATGGAGCTCGCCAGTTGCGCCACCTAATAAGATTATTATTATTATCTTATTATTATTATTTTAAATTTAATTATTAATAATAGAAATTATTAATAGTAATAATAATAATATTATTATTATTATTATTATAAAAATTATTCTCATTACAAATATATAATAACAATAAAAACATATAATATTATTATTGTTATTATTACTATTATTTATTATTACGGAATATAATAATCAATGAAATATACATAAT
>JAOTAX010000198.1:1225716-1250627 GCA_025629825.1 Erythroxylum guanchezii
ACAAAAACTAGATTGAATACATTAACCAATGTTGCCATAATCCGAGCATTTCGAATTAATTTGCGTCGTCTACTTATGATAGGGGTACGTGTCATAATGTTCTACATTGAAATTAAAGGTAGCTAATGTTAGATTCTAATGTCATTAAGTTATGAAATATGTGATTGGGACATAAAAGCAACAAGTGTATAAATTGCTATTAAGCCAAGTGTATAAACAGTGATCATAATTTGTTCACGTCAATTGCTTGTAAGAAAATCTTCATAAATTGCTTGTTCACGTCATAACAAGTGTATAAACAGTGATCATAATTTGTCATTGGTAATTGTCAAAATCGATGCACATGGTTCACGTCATCAATCGCAGCACAGTAATAGTGATCATAATTCTTGTTAAAGTCCCTGTAATTTTGATATAAACAGTGATAATAGACAGCGACAGCTTTCTATGGTTTATGCACATACACCGTGGTTCTTGATATCGACAGCGTGTTTCTATGCTTTCTAGATGAGAACGTCTTTTTAACCATAGAAAAAAGAGCAGATACTTGTCAGAGAAGAGACCAAGAGAAGATGAGAAGACGGCGGTTCGACGACGGCAAGGAGAGTTCGACGACGGCAGTTAGTGAATTCCCAAATTATTATATTGGAATGATTGTTTGATATCTACCTCCAATAGAGGGTTTAGTAGATTCTTAAATATATGGGAATAAATCCATTACCTTAGTAATGAGTCCAAAATAAACATTATTTTTTACTATAATTCCATTCCTTCATTTTCAAATTTTCAAACCAAACGCCCCCTTAGATTATAACACCATAACAACCAATTAAACCCAATGATTATCAAAATCTCCAAGAGTCAAAGTATCATCACTGGATTACACATAGCCGATGTCGACATGAAGTTTAGGTTGTGAAGTTGCTTTCAAGTAATCAAAACTTTTTTCGTCGTTTCAAGATACAAATCTTCCTCCACTAAATGACAAAACCCCAAACCAAACCAAACCTTCTCTTCTCTTTCCCCTGACTTGCTGTACATGAGCTGGTTTCAACGATAACAAACAGCAAATGATTTATCTTTATGTATAAACCTTTTTTTTAATATAAAAAAATTAGGGTTTATACATAACGATAAGCCCTAATTTTAGTATGTCTAGGTAGACTTTTTGGGGAGGGTCTCTGGAAATTGTGAACAATTCAATGTTGGGAACTTTTGACCGTCTTATTTTAGTTCAAAAGGAGATGTGTTTCTATAGTACATAACACTTTGAGTTCCTTTCCTTTTTCCTTTTTTTGGATTCCAGAGTACTTTCTTTGTGTCGGTGGACATTTGCTTTTATCAAACTCGTACCTTTATATTCCATGTGATAACCATGTTTGTCATGCTTTTATAGAATTTTTTTCATGCAAAAATTTTAAAAGTTTGGAGTTATGAATAATACAATATGATAAATGCATTTAGGATAATAAAAAATTTGTATTTAATCACGATATAATATAATGATTATAATTATAATTCGTGATTTATTTAAGAAGTATAATTGATTAATTATTGTAAAAAATATAAGTTCATGTATAATTTAAATATCTAAGGTCATTTTTATCCTAATTTGAAACTACAAATTAGGAATTATATTAATAGTTGCGAATGATATAAGATAATAAATGCAATTATGAATTTTTTATGAAAACGGACGAACCCGCAACTATTATTCTTCGGATGGGTACTGGGTAAACTTTCATATTGACGCAATAACCTTCGTACTAGACAAGTCTTATACGACAGGCTCGATCAAAAGAACGTAAGTAAGGATATTCAAACATAAGACCTTTTGACCTAACGACCCCCACTCCATCAACTCGGCAATTATGATAATAATAATAATAATAATAATATATATGACTTAAATCACGATATAATACATTAATTATAGTTATAACCTATAGTCTATTTCAGATGTGTGGCTGATTAACTATTGCATACATTTAGAAATTATAATTTATACATAATTTAGATATTTAAGTGATTTTTTAATAAAAATTACAAATTAGTTAGAATTAGTTATATCTTACAAATTCTGACGCGAATTAAATGATATAATTTTGAATAATTACTTTTTAAAAAATTAGTCCAATTTAATTTAAATAATTTGAATTGATCTAAGTCAATTTAATTAAATTTTTAAATAATTATTTAAACTTTAAATCTAATTTTATCGAATCAGAGATAATCCAAACCCTACCCAGCCAATTATTTGGATGAAGCCTCTTTTGTTTTGGAGGAATGACATTACTTTGTTCTGAAGTACAAGATTGGCTTTAGTGATCACAGCATTGCATCACTCGAGTCGACAACATCTTCCTAAAACACGATACTAACACGCGAGTATGAATATGTGTTGTTCTACTCGCTACTCAACCAATCATCAAACCATTTCCTTGCGACCGACACTATCTCTTTCTCTCTCTTGTTTCCTCGAGGAGAGATTCTGTGGTTCACAGTTCACTTTCCACCAAAGCAATCACCATCTCCAGCTGTCCCGAAGTCTATACAAACATACGTATTTATTATTATTAAAAAACACAAATTTAATTAATTTATAGATAATAATAACAATATCAATAAATTTTATTTTTAATTAATAAGATAAATTCATAAGATTTTTAAAAAATGCCAAAAATTAAAAATTAAATTAAAATAAAATATTTTTTATTATTTATTTTTTTTTACAAAGTTTGGTTCTTCTCTTTGGTTTTAATTATTACATATTTGTTCTTGGTTTGAACCTCAATCCAAAGATCACGTGCTTTTGACCACATGCCATGTTCTTATGGGGCAAAGGGTGAAACCTTCCATGATTGTGTAGAACAAATATGCTTTTTAACAACTTTTCTTTATCTCAAGAAATTGAGGTTTGTTTTTTTAATTTGTATTTAAAAACTCAATAAATTGTTAATTACGTTGTTTAAATGGAAATATATAATTAATTAGTAATAAAATTTGTCAAAAAATGGTATTCTAATTAATTAAGTTTATCTCTTATGTATCTATCAATTTAAGGCTTAAATTTAAATAGTAATTTCCACTTTAATAATTTGTAGATGTCAATTAAATTTAATCTATTATTCAATTTTAAATAATTTATTTAAAATATGAATTAATTATATCAATGCCCCATTAAAATCGGGACCATTCACATGCTAAAGTATATATTTCCTTCTAAGTCAAGTTGTGGGTAAATAAAGTAAAAAATAGAAATAAAAAGGTTTTTTATTTATAAAATACCTATTAGTCACTAACACGTGTGTGATTTTAACTAATCACTCATGAGTCATGATTATGCCCAAATCTCTACATGCAAAATGTTGCGTTTTGGTTAGGCCTAAAAGTGTTCAAATGAATTATTTATTTATTTATTTAATGTAATTGGTAATCATTAAAGTGAGTAAAAATTAATATCCAAAAGTGAAAATTATATCACGTGAAAGTGAAAGCGATGTCTCCAATAAATAAATAAAGAATAAGTATTTGGTGTGTATATTATTACGTCCACCGACACTTTGATGACCATGTGGCATGAAAGGACAAGACCAATAAAACATTATACTAAAAATAAAAGGTAATAAGTAATAAGATACTATTTTATAATATTTTATTTAATTTAAAAATTGTAAATAATTGCATAATCAATTTTTTATACAAATAAATAAATAATTTTAAAAAAGGGACAAGAGAGTCTTGTATTTTTTATATATATCATAAAGTTTTAAAAAAGTATAAATTATTAAATAAACTACTAATTTATAATATATGAAAATGTAGGGAGGTAAAGCATCAATTTCATATAGTTGGGTTCAACTTGGATATTTGATAATTGCATTGATGAGTTGTCTAGGAGGCATTATTATAATAAAGTTGGGGGTCACCACCAAACATTATATATTATGTGTTAAAGAAGAATGGACCATTGAGAAGGAAATGGAGAAAGCGTCCAAGCTTAGGTGTACACAAATGATTTATGTTCTTATCACTTTTGACTATTCGATGTCTCCCATCTTTTTTTTCAATATAAAATTGCATTGCAAATAAAAATTTTGATATAATTTAACTCATTTAAAAATATTATTAAATTATTTTAACAAAATTATATGCAATTATATTGTTAAATTTGCAACGGATCTACGGGCCTATACGAGAAGAAAAGTTAGACCATATATAAATTTAAGTGAGGTTACATCTTAAAAATAACTGGAAATAAGTAGAACAACCTACTAAACTTATATGTTGATCTTTTTTCCGCTGTATGTTGGTATTCTCAACAAATATTAAAGTACTTTTAAGTAATTTAATATAATTAAATTATTTGAAAAATTATTAAAATTTTCTCCTAGCACTTATTAAAAATTAAAAATTATTGACATTTTTTATATATTTTTTGTAATTAGTTAGGGAATTGTTGTAATTTAGAGCATTTTGTAATCCAAGTTTGGTAAATCTTGAGAATATTGGACACGCAATTAATGTTGACTAAAACCTAGACGTGACAATTTTAATTTTTTGCAAAAATCCAAAATGCAACCGACAGGCTTTGATGGGTTAAATAATAATAATAATAATAATAAAAAAAGAGTTATTCAATATATTATCAAAAAAGTAAAAATAAATAATAGTCCGTACAATTATTAAATAAACATGTTTTTGAAAGGCTCAGCCAAAAACGCGGTCGCAGTAAAAACAGTCACATTTTTCCTTCAGTCTCACGATATTTTTGGCGCTTCAATTTAATAATAATAATAATATTATTATTATTATTATTATTATTATTATTTATTGTTTTTGTTATTTAAAAAATTATATATGCTTCTGTTCAAGCCCTTAGAGTCTCTCAAATTACCAAATTTCACCCTTTCTTATAATAATTTCTTATTAATTAATAAGTTAAAGAAAAGTTAATCTTTTCAAATATCTATAACTAAAATAATATAGAATATTTTGAAAAATAAATTCTGTATTTATTAAATTTCCTTTATTTTTTTACTTTAAAGTCGCATTTTTGATATAAGAACAATTTGTTGATACTTGATACATTCACTTAACATTTTTAATAAAAATAATTTGCAATGAAAAAATAATTAAATTTCCACACTTTCATCTATTTTATATGTAATATTCCTATTAAATAGTAAATTAAAGAAAGATTCTTGCTTTCGAATATTAATAATTAAATAATCTAGAGATTTTTTTAAATTGAATTTTAATAATATATATAATTTCCACCATACACCCACTACTAGTACTATTTACTATTTAGTGCTCAATTATCTTATTCTATGTCTCTTCAATCCAAAATTAAATAAATTGAAAATTGCAAAACACACCATAAATTTTTTAGAAATTAAATAGCATTTATTAGTAGGTAGTAAGTCGCAGACCCCAAATATCTCTCCGTTTTTGTCTATTTTAAATAATTATTTCAATTTTAGGGTTTTTTTATTTTTAGTTTTGGCAACAAAAAAAAAGAGGAGAGATTTGGTTCTTACACACTTTTGTTATTACAATTACTAGACATTGAAGACATTTATACACACTGGCTCTTGCATCTTCTGATCTATCTGTCTCCTTCTCCTCTCTTTCAACTTTCTCTCTCTAAAAAGGGGTGCTCAGTGTCAATATCAATAAACTCA
Organism: Erythroxylum guanchezii; assembly: GCA_025629825.1. NCBI lineage: Eukaryota > Viridiplantae > Streptophyta > Magnoliopsida > Malpighiales > Erythroxylaceae > Erythroxylum > Erythroxylum guanchezii. The sequence goes on from JAOTAX010000198.1 coordinate 1,231,404, forward strand.
CCCCCCATCTTCTTCACTTCTTAAGATTTGAAGACGAGTGAAGAGGGTTTGCTTTTGTTTTGTAAAATTTCATTGAAAGTAACTGCACCCAGCAAAAGAAAGCTACGGCTGTGTTTTGGCGCATCTTTTTAAAGTTTGGTTTTTGTTTCTGTGGGGAAAGACTGTGTTTTTAAGTGCGTTTTGGTACTGGGATGCGTAATTGGACTGTTTTGACCCGTTGGAGGACTCGGTTCTGAGTTGGGTTCTCGTTGATTTGGCTTCTGATTCGGTGGAATTGAGCAAACCCAGTCATGAATACCGGTGGTCGGCTTATTGCTGGGTCTCACAACAGGAATGAGTTTGTGCTCATTAATGCTGATGAGAATGCAAGGGTAAGATGCACTTAAACCCTGTTTTTGCATTTTCAGTATATTCTGGGGACCCTTTTGCTTGTTTTGCTGATTTGAGATCTGGGTTTTCTCTGGAAATGGTACTAATTGGTTATTACTGCTTTGTTTTTGATGTAGTTTGGTGCTGTTTTAGGGTTCTTTCTTCTGATTTTAGTGATATGTCTAGCGATTTTTGTGATTTGCCTTGTTGGTTTATTTTGCCTATGTGCATTTTTCAGAGAGAACAGAAATTAGGTTTGAGGACTTTTTTCCTAGTACTGTCAGGTTGTTTTTTACACTTTTCTTCTCAAAATCTTGTCTTCTCTGGAGAATTATTTTCCTGGAACTATGTTGTGCTGGAAGCAATTCAACGTAAAAGTTTCTTACTTTTTGTTATTCATTGCTGGATGTCTGGCAGATTAGCTTGATCTGTTAAGTTTTCAGCTCTTGTGGTTTTTCATTCATAATTGTCTGTTATGATCGAGGAAATCAAGAGATTCTCATTCAATTAAAAGTTGAGCACTATCTTTTAAGGAATCTCCAATATCTTTGTAAATTGGCAGCAATTTTTGGATTCCCTGAAAGGCAAATGGAATGTTGTGAGGATAATCTGCTTACTGGATGGATTTAATTTTAAATGAATTAGCATCCAAGATATCTTCCAATCTTGTTCTTCTAGATCTAGTCAGAGTAAATTTGCCTGAATTGCTCCAAAATGCTGAGTATTGCTCAAAGCATAGGCAGGGATTATCAGTTTATTGAGATAGTTTATGCTTTCAAAACATGTGTTTCGAACATACGGCGCCAACAATTGATGCACAAATAAAATTAAGGTTGTTTAGCTAATAGAGTAAAGGAAGCATGTGATTCGAAAAAGTTGGTGCTCTATGAACTCAGCCTAGATATTTATTAACTTGTTGAAATTGAGATCTTTTGTTTATCCATTTCCTTTACTGAATAATCAGCAAAACTTTGTGCCATTATAGTAGTAATTTTCTGGTTCTGTCCTTTTGGTTTTTTTTAGGCATTTGGGTGCTAACAGCAATCGTTTTGTGGTATTTGCCTCTGTACAGATCAAATCAGTTAAAGAATTGAGTGGCCAAGTGTGTCAAATATGTGGGGATGAGATTGAGATTACAGTGGATGGAGAACTCTTTGTCGCTTGCAACGAATGTGCATTCCCTGTGTGCAGGCCATGCTATGAGTACGAGAGAAGAGAAGGAAATCAAGCTTGTCCACAGTGCAAAACCAGATACAAGCGCCTCAAAGGTCTGATAATTATCACTCTTTTTAGCTCTGTTTTATTTAGATTTTGGGCCCTACTGAATGCTAATTCTTGATATAACTTGCAGGTAGTCCTAGGGTTGAAGGTGATGAGGAAGAAGATGATATTGATGATTTGGAACATGAGTTTGATTATGGGCTTGATGGCATGGGCCCAGAACAAGTTGCAGAAGCGGTGCTCTCTTCACGCCTTAACACTGGCGGAGTTCCGATGAACTCAGAACTTGAATCTTCTCCTCCTAGCTCCAAAATTCCACTTTTAACTTATGGAGAGGAGGTATTTGCAATTCAATATTGGTTGATGGTTGTATGCAATTTGTGTAAAAGTGATGCAGTGCATAAAATCTTGTCTTCTGCCTTTGTACTAGGATGTTGAGATTTCGTCTGATCGACATGCTCTCATTATTCCCCCACCAATGGCTCATGGGAACAGAGTTCATCCAGTGCCTTATCCTGATCCATCTGTACCTTGTAAGCGATTTGTGACTATATGTGCCACAGTTTCTGAATTTTAAATCTTTCAACAAGTCCTTTTAGTGATGGAGTCGATGTTCTTATTATTATAGTGCAACCTAGACCTATGGTTCCTAAGAAAGACATAGCAGTATATGGGTACGGAAGTGTGGCATGGAAAGATAGAATGGAAGACTGGAAGAAGAGACAGAATGAAAAACTTCAAGTGGTTAAACATGAAGGAGGAAATGATGGTGGAAGGTTTGATGGAGATGAATTTGATGATCCTGATCTGCCCATGTAAGTGATTGCTGTATTCATTTCCTTTCTACCATTCTTTAAGTTGCTTGGTCAATCATGTGTCTTGTACTGCTCAATCATTCGTACCTAAGTGGTTAAGTGTGATTCATTAAGCTCTTACAAGCTTTCTTATTGTATTTGGGCAGGATGGACGAGGGCAGGCAACCACTTTCAAGAAAGTTACCTATTCCTTCAAGCAGGATTAATCCGTATAGAATGTTAATTATACTTCGTCTTGTCATTCTTGGCCTGTTCTTTCACTACAGAATTCTCCATCCAGTTGATAATGCATATGGCTTGTGGTTGACGTCAGTAATATGTGAAGTATGGTTTGCAATATCATGGCTTCTGGATCAATTTCCAAAGTGGTATCCCATACAACGAGAGACTTATCTTGATCGGTTATCACTTAGGTATGTTCATGTTTGCTATACCAAGGCAGTGTATTTATGTTCATGGAAGTTCATTCACTCCTGGTTGTGGTCTATTACACTTCCATGTTCTTGTTTTTATTTTCCATTGTTAGGTGTATGGCTTCTTATTGAGTCTTCATTTATGCTCAGGTATGAAAAAGAAGGAAAACCTTCTGAGTTAGCCAGTGTTGACATCTTTGTAAGTACAGTTGACCCCATGAAAGAACCTCCACTAATCACTGCAAATACTGTTCTGTCAATTCTTGCGGTTGATTATCCTGTGGACAAAGTTGCATGCTATGTTTCGGATGACGGTGCTGCCATGCTTACATTTGAAGCACTCTCTGAGACTTCCGAATTTGCTAGGAAATGGGTCCCTTTTTGTAAAAAATTTAACATTGAGCCCCGGGCTCCTGAGTGGTATTTTTCTCAGAAGATGGATTATTTGAAGAATAAAGTCCATCCTTCTTTTGTCAGGGAAAGGCGAGCTATGAAGGTTAGTTATTCTTATTCCAGCTTGATTGATAATAGGTTCTATCGGGTTTTGTCTTGCTGCAAATGATATTCTTTTCAATATCTATTTGGACACTGCATTTTATTTTGTTAAGTTTGAGACAAGTTCTTTTCCCTGTATGGTAAGTGCTGTTTCCTTATCATATGTTGTTGATGCAGAGAGACTACGAAGAGTTTAAAGTTAGGATAAATGGTTTGGTTGCTACTGCACAAAAGGTCCCAGAAGATGGCTGGACAATGCAGGATGGAACTCCCTGGCCTGGTAACAATGTGCGCGACCATCCTGGCATGATACAGGTGCGATTATGTTCCTTGATGGGAACTGTGGTCTGAATTCTTTTCAGTTCTTATCATCTCTCACCTTTTCGATATAATATTGAGAAGTAAAAGTTTGTAATTGACATTCAATGCCCAATGAATTTGGTGCTCAGGATATGCTGTTTCCTTGCTATTTTAATGGAGATTATAAAAGGAAGAAACTAATTCTTTCTGAAGTCCTACAGTCTGCACCATCCTATACTAACTTTGTCCAACAAAGAAGAGTGATAATTTATTGGATTTTTTGTAGAATAAAAAATGATAAAATTCTTGCTTTGCAGGTCTTTCTTGGTCATAGTGGTGTTCGAGATGTAGAAGGAAATGAGTTACCTCGTCTTATTTATGTTTCTCGTGAGAAGAGGCCAGGATTTGAACATCATAAAAAGGCTGGTGCAATGAATGCTTTGGTATGGATAATAATCTCCCAGTACCCCTGGATGACTTTCTAAATTGTGTTACATTCTCTTTCTAAGAGTTGTCAGTGGCAAGTGGTTGATTTCCTCTGTTACCAATTTGGTTCTTGTAGGTTCGGGTCTCAGCAGTTCTATCAAATGCTCCTTATCTTCTGAATGTTGATTGTGATCATTACATCAACAACAGCAAAGCACTTAGAGAAGCTATGTGTTTCATGATGGATCCGCAATCAGGAAAGAAAGTTTGTTATGTGCAGTTTCCTCAAAGATTCGACGGGATCGATCGTCATGATAGATACTCAAATAGGAATGTTGTATTTTTTGATGTATGTACACTCGACATTGTTTCATTACATTCTTCCTTTGTTTCCCTTTCCCTTTTCTCCATCCCATAGAGAAACCTAATAATCCCATACTGGAACAGATCAACATGAAAGGATTAGATGGATTGCAAGGACCAATTTATGTTGGAACTGGATGTGTTTTCCGAAGGCAAGCACTTTATGGCTATGATGCACCTGTCAAGAAGAAGCCCCCTGGCAAGACGTGCAACTGTTGGCCTAAATGGTGCTGCCTTTGCTGTGGATCTAGGAAGAACAAAAGGTCAAAGGTAAAGAAGGAAAAGGACAAAAAGAAGTCAAAGAATAGAGAAGCATCGAAACAGATACATGCGTTAGAAAATATTGAAGGAATTGAAGGTATGGTTCTAACTCAATGTTCTTTAGGTTGTGTGTTGCTTTCTTATTCTGGATATATGAGTAGAAAACTAATTTGGCTTGCCATTGCAGAGTCAACCAATCTGAAGTCACCTGAAACATCCCAAGAAAAATTGGAGAAAAAGTTTGGACAGTCGCCAGTGTTTGTGGCCTCCTCTCTTCTGGAGAATGGTGGAGTACCTCAAGATGCTAGTCCTGCATCACTTCTGAGAGAAGCTATCCAAGTTATCAGCTGTGGTTATGAAGATAAGACTGAATGGGGGAAGGAAGTAAGTTAAATAGTAAACTTGTAATATCTTAGAGATTATTGTAGATATCTTAGAGATATTATTGTAGACAAGCTTTACTTATGGAATGAATTTGTGATTTGGAAATTTGAAACTTCAAATTAAATCAGGTTGGCTGGATATATGGCTCCGTGACAGAGGATATCCTCACAGGGTTCAAGATGCACTGTCATGGATGGCGCTCTGTCTACTGCATTCCCCGGCGGCCTGCATTCAAGGGGTCAGCTCCTATTAACCTCTCAGACCGTTTGCATCAGGTTCTTCGTTGGGCCCTTGGGTCTGTTGAGATCTTCTTGAGCAGACACTGCCCGATTTGGTATGGTTATGGTGGTGGATTGAAATGGTTGGAACGTTTTTCCTACATAAACTCAGTTGTATACCCCTGGACATCCATACCCTTGCTGGTTTACTGCACTCTTCCTGCAATTTGCCTCCTTACTGGAAAATTCATTGTTCCCGAGGTAACTCTCTTTGACATATTATTGGTTCTACCTTAACATGATTTTAACTTTTTCAGCGGGATTTAGTCTGGGTGTAGTTGTTGTTGTCGTCTTCTAAAGCTTTTGTCTATTTAATCATTAATAAATTCTCTGAAGACTGCATGATTCTTCGGTCAGCTGGCTACCTGCTCTGTATTAGCTTTCAATCTCATTTATGCTTTGGACTAACGCTTCACCTTTGACATTGAACAGATTAGCAACTATGCTAGTATTCTATTCATGGCGCTCTTCATTTCTATTGCTGCAACCGGTATCCTTGAGATGCAGTGGGGTGGTGTTGGTATAGATGACTGGTGGAGAAATGAGCAGTTTTGGGTGATTGGAGGCGTGTCGTCCCATCTCTTTGCTCTAATCCAAGGTTTACTCAAGGTTTTGGGTGGTGTTAGCACAAACTTCACTGTGACTTCAAAAGCAGCAGATGATGGGGAGTTCTCAGAGCTTTACATATTCAAGTGGACATCCCTGTTAATTCCTCCCATGACTTTGTTGATAATAAACATAATCGGAGTTGTGGTTGGCGTCTCAGATGCTATCAATAATGGGTATGATTCATGGGGTCCTCTATTCGGTAGGCTATTCTTCGCATTCTGGGTAATTGTTCATCTTTATCCATTCCTCAAGGGTCTTCTTGGGAAGCAAGATAGGATGCCCACCATCATATTAGTGTGGTCAATCCTGCTGGCTTCAATCTTAACTCTGCTGTGGGTTAGAATAAACCCGTTCGTTTCTAGAGATGGACCTGTCTTGGAGGTGTGTGGGTTGAACTGTGACTAAGCGAATAAAGGCGGAACGATTCCAGGTGGAAAAGGGCTTAAGTAGCTGCAGCTGAGAGAGTTGAATGTAACACATACTGTGAAATGAGTGATATGGTGAATGACCAAAGTGAATTTTTTGAATGGGGAGGAAGAAGAGCTGAAGCTTGGGGATGTAGATACTATGGGGGTTGGGAGGAGTAATGACATTTTTTTTGTTTTTCTTGTCTTTTGGTTCTACAGAGGTTTTTCACTAATTCTTTTATTGAATTTCCTGTGTCTGTAGATGGGGTTTTGCGAGTCTCTGTATTTCTTAAGAAGAGATTGAATCATAAACCATTCCCTTGTCAATGTTGGGGATATCCATATAAGTGTCTCAGACTTTATTCTCTTTTCACGTCCTATTGTTTCATTGTTTCTGTGTCTGGACACGGTTCTTCACTCTATGTATCTAATGCAATTGTTTAGGAATAATGTTCATGTTTAATCTCAAGTTTCCATTTGTTTCACTGTTCCTCATTTTCTTTAAGTAAGAGAGTAGCTTTGAACACAATGCTTCAGATGTGCAACCTCTTAGAAAAGCTTACAGTTATTTCACATTAAATTCACCTGTCTTTAAGTTTAGGGTCCTGCAACTGCATGCAATGTGTGGTTGTTCATAGGTTACAAATTACTCCTTAACTCAGCTTTCTCACAAAAGGCTTTATATTCCTAAATTGACTATCATCTTCGTAGATGAATAATGATTCAGTCTCAAAACTTTTCTCAGAAGTTAAGGCATCAAACCTGTTTCTTCTCACATAAGGCTTTGTATTGCTAAATTGATTATCATCTTCGTAGATGAATAATGATTCACTCTCAAACTTTTCTCAGAAGTTAAGGATCAAACCTGTTTCTTCTCACATAAGATTATCGTTATATCCCTACATTGATCATCATTTTCTTAGATGAATAATGATTCACTATCAAACTTTTCTCAGAAGTTGAAGGATCGAACATGTTTCTTCCCGCAAAAGGCTATCTTTATATTCCTAAATCGATATACCAATTTCTTAGATGAATAATGATTCATTATCAAACTTTTCAAAGAGCATATGTTAAATTATTATTGATTGATGTACTCCTTTGCCATTTTCCTCCGTTCCAATATTTATAATTCATGAACATTTCGGATAAAATCATTGCTTATTATATCGAAACATGTTTGAATTATGAACTATTCTCAACCCAAATGCGTTTTACACATCAAGTGGGCAATAAGAGGCCCAGAAAAGTTGTTTTCCAACGTAAGAATGTTCAACCCACTTCCATACCGGATACAATTACAAGGAGTCAAATTGCGCGTATCGCTCAAGCTCAACTTCTGAATTTAGCTTCATATTCTTGTGGTTGCTGTACATTAAGACAGAAAGATTCAGTCGGGGGAAGAAATAAGCCCCAATTGAAAACTTGGGTTTGGTATGTCATTACTAGGTTCAGAATGTCACAGGAAGCTGCTGACTGTGGAAGGAAATGAAGAAAAAGGTCCATTTTATTCTGACGATGTATATTTAATGAACTCCAGAACGTATCCGTGTAAACTTGTTATGATTTGTAGAAGGAAGCAATTATTAAGGAAACCTTTTTTTAGAAACGCAAGAAAGGGTCTAAATGTTGAAGTAACTTACCATGAAAATTGCTGATATAGACCTGCGTGCAAACCATCTCATATGCATCGCAAGTTGAGCTCTAGCAGCTGCCTCTACACTTTCATATCGAAGATACACATGGCCAGCACTGTTCCTATAAGGCGGAAGGAAGTGCAAAAATAAGAAGTCCCATGTTTAAAATCAATCAACATAAAGGTCACCATATAATGAAAAGAACCACATAAGGTAGAGGAATAACACTAAGGTCAACGACAATAATCACTTGTGCTAAAAAGCTTTTGCTGCCCTATTTGTCATCACAAGACACCACTTTTGACTTACTATTTGCAAACATAGACCCCTCAAATGAAAAGCTAAAAGCTGAAATATACCAATCCGAACTTCAGAGCACTTTGCCTAGTAACAACATCACAATGGGCTGCCCTTAAAAAATATTATGAGAATTTTAAACTAGGGGCCAATATTCTCTTAACATAGTATGAATAATCATGTATAAGCATCATGGAGTATTATGACAAGTAACTAAACGCAAGCTCACAAATGGGCACTGATTTTCACATTCCCCGCAGTCATCCAACAAAGATTTTAAACAAGGAAAAGGTAAAAGAAAATATATTGAAAATAATCTATCATTTTTTATATGAACCAGACAAGGAATTCTGGCATAAAATGCTTTCACAATCCAAACATAAATAGCATCTAAAAAATAGATCAAACATATAACTTCATCCAGACACTTACTTGTCTACAAAAATATGTTTAACCCGACCATACTTGGAGCATTCTTCTGCCACATCTTCTTTTATGTCCAAATCAAAATCTGGCTCCGTCTGCAATATTTACATCATAATTAGTACCCACGGTGGTGTGGTGGTGGCAAGAAACACAAAAGACCAAACCTCAGTAGCTGGATCAAACATATTCTTCAGCAGTAAGCATTCCCCGGGTTGTCCAATAGCTTCATAAGCTGGGGCAGGAAAAACTGGCCCTGAAAGTGTAGCTGTCCCTATGGTGGCTTGCCCTGGGATAGGTAAGTTAATGGCTTGTTGAGTTGGAGCTGACTCATTAGGTACAGGGACTCCAAGAGAGCCTGCAACACTGAGGAAAGAAAGATATATATACCTTATGAACTAATGATCCAATTGAAAAAAGGCAAGTTGCCTGGTATCACAAACCAACCTGGTGGCAATACCAGTACGATCCAGCTTCCACATAAGCCATGCTCTTGATTGGGCATTCAAAGCCTGCATAGTAAAGCATTGAACCATAAAACAGTAAAGGCTTCATTGGAAATCCACCCTACATTTTCAGCATGCAGCATAAACATTGGCTTCTAAATATACATAGCACGATTTATCATTTTATCTAAAAAATTTGTTTAAACTTTTCTACATAAAATTTCCAGCGCAGACTAACTATTTATATCCAAGTAGGGATAAGTGCCTCATTTAATGTTTGATAAAACTGCTAAAAGATCATGAAACTAATAATTCATAGAAGATTACCAAAATGTTTTACAACACAGAAAGAAATGGTCAACAGATGTAGATCAAACATAAAATTTATGTTTCCAGACTACGATGTACCCTAAAGATCTAAAATGCAAAAAGCTTTTGTTAATCTCAGCTTGACATTCACACATCAAAGTGTGATGTATATCATTTTCATTTTTACAACTTCATCAACTGCACCTATTAGGTACAGGATGCAATAATCATTTTCCAAACATCATATTAAGCACTTATATTCAATTCTTAAGACTCATAAATATTGAAAAATCTTCCTACATATTCCATATAAATTTTGAACCACCTCCAGAATGGTATCAAACTAGTATCAAAGTTCAACATGCAGAAATTCTGAACAGATGTATATTATTCTCAATATCTTCATAGGTCAATGCATAGGTACAAGTATAAATAGAAATAAAGAGGGCTGTTCTAGGAAACTAATATCTGTCATAGTATCCTAATATCTGTACATAATATCCTAACTGATCTGATTTGCTAACTTTTAGGATTCAATAATATCTAGGAGATATCCAGCTGGATATTTCCCAACACAACACAACAAAAGAAGATCACCATTTGAAATAACTCAAGCTTCATGACACAAAATCATATAGAAAGTTGGGTTCCTGTAGTAATATGAGAAAACTTGACTCACCAAACCACCCCCTTCATCATCATCGAAGTCTGCAGATTTTGCTGCAGTATCTTGTTGTACACCATGTTCAGCAACAGACGAAACCTAGAGTTCGAAACCAATATATTATAGGGTTTGCAAGGACCATCAGATTAGTACAGGCCATAAAGCAGAAGCAGTACAAAAAGAAATGATCTATATAAATATGCCAAGACAAAAGCCCCATCAAGTATAATCAAACCTTAATGGTGCGTCCAGCAATCTCCAATTTTCCATTCAAAGCACTTTGGGCTGCCTTCGCATTTTCAACTTGAGCAAACTGTAGAAGAAATGTACAAATAAATACAAAAACCACAACTTATAATTGAACTTCTTCCAACTATAAGCACTAAGTTATTATTGACCTGAACAAACCCAAAACCTTTGCACTGTCCTGTCTCAAGATCAAGTGGCAGTTGCACAAGCTCCACAGCACCAAATGGTTCAAAAAGCTGAACAATACCAGGAGAAACACAGTTAAATGGATGCTTCAGCATACAAAATAGGACAAAACGTCCAAACAGAAAACAATAATCTGTATTGTGTATTTATAAGAGCCTCTTAGCTATAGAAGAACCAAGTAAGTAACCATGCTTCAAAATATATGGCCGATAAAGGGGATGACACCAAATTAACATAAAAAACTCCCAGGTATGATCATCTGCAATAACCGCACATGGTAAATACATGGTGACAAGAAATCCATAAAGGACAACATGAGATGAACAATAGATAACACACAACCATCATGATTTCACCTGATGGCAAGGAGGTAGGAGTACCTTACTATTTACCAGGAATCAAATCCTCATATGTGTATTGGGTGAGGTGTTCTACATATTTCTGCTTTCTAAAGTAAAAAATAAATAAATAACACACACCAAAAAAACATAAAAAAATAAAGCTATGAAACTAACCCAAAAAAAATCTATCACCAGATTATCATCCTTCCAACAATGCATAAAACATGTCGGCGCTATCATAAGCATATCAAATCCTACAAAGCTTGGCCACTATTCAAAATACACATAAGCCTCTAAGGAGGGATTTCTGAGAGCGTGCTGAGAGACAGGATTTTTCTCATTATTGGCTCTTGTAACTAGTGTTTTATGGTTTTTGTAATTATACCTTCCACCATTAACTGCTTTCTCTAATTTACAATAGAATTAAACAAATCAGAATAAGCAATCCCAGCTCTGCCTTAACAAAATAACAAAACCATTTTATTTACCTGCCTAAGTTGCATTTCTGTCATGTTAAAATGTAAATTCCCAACATAAAGTTTTCTGTCAACTGGTCCATATGGCCCAGTAACACCACCCGTGCCGCCAGTTGAAGCGGTACTTTGAACAAGATTCTTTTCAGCCTCAGATGGTTTAACCATTACAGGTTGCCCAAGAAGTAGTTGGCCTGAGAGAGCTATGGCCATTGGAACAGACATTGCATCGTAGAATTCAATATACCTGCAGTTAGCATTACAATTTACTTGTCAGAACATAAGAGATTACGCAAGTCACAATCAAAACTTACGAAGCCTACAGCAAAGAGATGTGGAGAAACAAAAACTCTGAGAAGAGAGCTCAAGCTGATTTTCTTGGGTTGAATCTGATGTCCCATGTAATAGAATGAGTTAGCTCATTATACGGAAAAAAAGAAAAGAAAAGGAACAAACACTAGATAATAGAAACCCAGATAAAGAAAACAGAAGGCAATGTTACAGTCCCAATTTTCACCTCAGTCCCAAACGTTGATTACTATTTATAGCTCTGAAGATTGCTGTCCAATATCACCCCTCCACCCCAATCCACCTTAGTTCCTTTCCCCAAAAACCAAAAAAAGACCAAGGCAAAAAAAAAGAGGCCTAAAAAATGATTGAAGATACAAAGTCCCTCGTCAATAAAGTTGATCCCAAGAAAAATGCTATTAAAATGACCTCATGTGGAAATTTTAAGTCCAACAAGCCATAATAAGTTTAAGCTAGTGTTATCCATGTTTCACTAATTGGTCTCCTCAGCTGATACTCATAATCCTAGAAAATACTCAGCAAAACGAAATGTGAAAGAGAAAGGAATTTAGGTTTTTGTCATCTACCTTGCGTGTGCAGCAAGAATTGATTAAACATGAGTGCAAGGTAATCCCATCATCCCTCATCATTATCGCATTGCTAGTAAATTTAAGAATACTGTTAAAAAATAATTCTATAAGAGCGTATGCTAACAGCTACTTTGCAAGATTACATGGACGCAGTTCATTTATAGTTAAGTTGGAATTATGTACCCAACGCCTTTAGATCTTCTAGAATTCCTGTCCACTATCAGACGAACATCCCTCACCTGAAAATTCAGCACTCATTAATGTACATCCAAAATGGAAACACAAAATTTAAAAGTGCATATGAAAACCTGTATAACATTATTTTCGAAAAAACATATACTGGTTCTGCATTCTCACTGTTCAAGAGATATGCATATGTTAACTCACCCGAATAAAATATTTTGAGACACAAAAGAGCCATTATTATAATCAAACCTGAAGCTATGTACCATACATGCTGACAACACAAGTGAATAGAATGAATGCAAATTATTACCAGAAATTTTCATGCAAAATTTCCAGTGATTTCCAGGATGCGTTCAATAAATAAGAATGTACAATGACCAAAGTGAGATTGCTATATTGTTTTCCAGATTTTAAAATTTGGAAGCATAATATATAAAATGGAATCACACTAACCTTGCCAGCTTTTGAGAAGAACTCATACACATCTCTCTCGGTCGCTTTCAGAGGCATCTGAAATCATCAAAGCACAAGGAAGTCAAATGAAAAGGAAATGGTCATAGGAAAATCCAAAAGGAAAGAGAAACAAACCATTTACCTGATAAGCAAATACAGTTCTCTGATCTCTTTCGGGATCAGCCTCAGGCCTTATTGCTTCTCGCTTTTCTTTAGATCTCCTGCAACCCCCAAGATTCCAAACAGCTAAGTAGAGATGTCATCTTAATTTAGAATCAACTAACCAGTGCTAGCATCGAAAAATAGATAATGTATCTGAAAACTACCCAGTATCTATTACATGTAAAGGGTATTATGCCACTTTTAAATGACCAAAATTCAATTAAACAGACTGCATACATATTATAAGACTAAGTAGCCTTTTGTTCTAACTAAAGTAAACCCGAGTTACCTACATATCAATTTATTATACCCTATCCAATGTAATTTAGTATATGCAACAAACTTATGTTAACATTTTCAAAGGCAAACACTATATACACACGCTTAACACATTATTGATGGCAAAGAAAGATCTATCTTTAGGTTTCTGGCTCCAAAAGCAAACATTTCCACCAACAAACAATTGATATCAACTTTTGGTTTCTGGATGACTAGCCAAGTGTTAGATTGACACCAAAGTGAGTTAAATTTGATTCCATATTTGGAATTGCGCTTGCAATCTTAATCGTAAGAAATTTAGAGAAAGCTGATATCTTTGTCATTGCAATTCTTTGACCAAACTTTAAGAATTAAACTTCGAGCAAAAATAAATAAAAAGGGATGTAATCATAATCACCTATTTTCTCTGAGGTCAAGTTCTCGCTCCCTTTGTCTATCACGATCACTCCGGCTTGGGCTCCTATCCCTCTTCAACCTGCTGCCGCTTCTCTCTCTCTCATCTTCCTTGTCCCTTTCCTTCCTCTCTCGTCTATCGCGCTCCACGTCTCTCTCTCTCGCTTTCTCCTTCTCTCTATCTTTCCTCTCCCTATGTCTCTCCTTCTCTCTGCTACTTCTCTCTCTATCTCTATCATTGTCCCTACTCCTCTCCCTCTCCTTCTCTCTGCTAACTGTCTCTCTCTCCAAATCCCTATCTCTGTCTCTATCCCACCGGTGACGATCCTTATCTTTAGACCTCTCGCCGCCGTTCTCCTCCTCGACTCTCGACCTCTTACCCTTCCGCTCCTCAATGTCCTCGTTGTCGTTAAAGTCTCGTTTCCGGTAACTCTTCTCGTTGTTTCCGTCTCTCTGTGTCTTCTTCTTATTCTTCGAACCTTCTCGATCCTCCGCTTCTTCCACCGTCTTCTCCAGATACTCGATCTCATCGAATTCCATGTCTGGGAGATTCTAACCTCAATATGATTGGGAACTCTAGCGGAATTTAGGGGGTTAATTTGATTGAATTTGGGTATTAGGACTTTGACTTGGGCGTATCGAGGAGAGGATACAACGGTGAAACTACAGTTATGGTTGGTTCGGGTTTTACGAGGAATGAAACGAGGGAGGCGTTTGACAAACAGCTTACCAGCTGTTTTTTTAGGTCATGTACAACTTTTTTTTTTTCTTGGAAAAGGAAAGATAAACTAATTACAAAATAGGTCGGAGAAAACAGGTTCTCGATTGATCCTCGGTGAGGATAAAATGACACCTTATTGGTGGCTCATCAAAATAAGTGACTCCTAGATCAAGCTGGGTGGAGTAGTGTGCCAGCCAGTCTACACAGCGGTTGCCCTCTTGATAAGTGTGGCTATGGGTAACAGTCCAGTTGCGGGAGAGCAACTCATGGATACTCTGGACGATGGGATTGAGCGCCTGGGCTCGAGCGGTAGCGGACGAGATCAAGTGGAGAGCCGATGTGGAGTCCGCTTCCAAAACAAGTTTGCGGTATCCGAGTGCCCAAGCTATAGAGAGCCCAGTATAAAGGCCCCAAAGTTTCGCTGATAAAGGGGGACACTAGCCAAGATTGTGAGTGAATCCGCCGAGCCAAGTGCCGGCACTGTCCCGAAGAAGTCCGCCAGCTGAGGCTGAAAGCGAAGAGCAGTTACTGGTGCCATCAGTATTGAGCTTCACCCAGCCTGTGGAAGGGGGATGCCAGTCGATGTGACGCTGTTGCCGAAGGCGGGGACCAAAAGTCGCGGGAATCTGCCAAACAGAGGCCTGCCAGATAAGACCTGCATAAGTCAAAATATAAGAAGTGGGTGAGGAAGGCCTAGTAAAAGAATTCTCAAATAAAGTCCGATTGCGCCAAGTCCAAAGGAGCCAGCACGTGGTGCCAAATATGACCGGCCAATCGTGGCCAAGAGTCCGGCCGTTGTGCTGCAGATTGCGCAGGATCCAGTCGCGCTCCGACACCGTGAAAAAGCCTCGTGGAAGAACATGGGGAGGAAAAGCGGACCACACTTGTCTGGCTTGATGGCAGTCCCTCATGACGTGGAGGGAGGTTTCGACGGCGTGGCAATGGAGACAAGAGTCATCCAATGAGATATGACGACGGACAATTTGTTGCCGAGTGAGAAGGCGATCATGAGCCAAAAGTCAAAGAAAAGAACGGATACGTTGGAGACCCGGCCAATGCCATATTACCCGCCAAATCTCCTTTCACACGTACAACAGGTTGATTTATAATGATGTCTTCCTCTGATAACAAAGCATAGAGGAGGTACCGTGAAAGGGGGCTGTTTTGTTTTTTTTTTTAATTGTGAGAAGCTGAGTGGGCCGTGCAATGGAGCTATGTGAGTAAGAATTTAATGAAGGGAATTTTTATTCAAATGCGGGAGTTGGTGATTCAATAAATTAGTATTTGATTATTTTTAATTTAAATATTATTTCAATCATTTCATTTAATAATACAATTGGCACCAACGTGGCAAAAAAGCTAGATGACATAGTTAAGGTTGACAAATTGACCAGGGCCTAACATAATTTGAATCAACAGGTAAAAATTTAGTTGAACGAATTTTAATATACATTTATCATCTTAAAGATTAATATCTATTAATTTACTATACATTTAAAAAAATTATTTTCACTGATATAAATTATATATTTAAATAATTCCATATAAACATTAAATTTACTATGTTCTTAATAAATAGTGTGGCCAAATAACTCCAAGTAAGAAATTTGATATATTATCATCTTCTTTTAAATTTAGTATTCTAATTTTTAATATTGTTAATTTAGCGATTACATTGTTAAACTCATGACTCGAATCATTATATTATATTTATTAATTTTTGAATAATATGAAACATTCATTAAATATTAAGTGAACATGTTTTGTACAAATTTATAATTAAAAAACAGTGAAAAGACAGTTCAGTAAAAAAAAAAGAAGAAAATTCACATAGAATGATAGAAGTCAATAAAATTGCAAAATGAGAGCTTCGGAAGTCAGGACCCCATGCCTTGGGAATAGACTTAACATCTCTCGTGGACAAATCTTCAAAACTGCAAGGAGCAAAATAATATTTACGAGATCCAGTACATTCCCAACCTCAGTGGACCAGTCTGTTGGGCTTGGGGGTAAAAAAGAATGTGTTACGGTAAAGCGAATCCTAGAAGTCACCTTGTAGTTTTATACATGTAAAAACAACGCCGGTAGATCATATCGGCATATGATCAAAATTCGTCAACCACAAAGGAATCGATCCGAAACAATATCTTCACCAGTAGAGCTCGTGCTGCCACTAGCTACCGTTTGATTATCACAGTCCTCGTCCTCACCAACGATGCCAAGATCACAGCTGACATCATCATCATCATCATTGTCGTCGTCGTCGTCGATATCATCGCTGCCGTCTTCGTCGGACGACAAAGGTGTGAGCCAACAGGCTCCATGTAAGTGCCCATTCACACACACAAAATATTCCAACCTCCCATCACGTGACCCAAGCCGGCGAGCCGCGCTCTTAGGAATGAGCCGAGCCCGACTCATGCTCCATACGCGGGCCCCACAATAAGGACAACTTTTGCTCTCCTCGAAGTTCACTTGCCGTCTGACTAACCACGCTCTGGTCCTTGATTTGGTAAACCCCTTAAAAACACCCCTGTAGACCCCCAAATCGTCCTCGTGATCAGCCACAGTGTGTTCACATGGGTCGCTCACATACAGTAAATCGGCTCGACACTTCTTGATCAGAAAACTCCGACCCGAAGTCTTCGAAAACCTCGAAGCTTTCACGAAATGACCTGGCAGGACCCGACTCAACCTGAAGTTACGGGTCGGATTGCAACCGCAGCAGAAGAACATGAGCTTGGCGAGTGCGCGCCAGAAGTCGTCGAAGTGAGCGCTGGCCTGGCTGTTTGTCAATGTAGATACCATTCTCGGAGCTCGATTCGCACAGAGCTCGCGCCAAAGTAAGCGCTTCGCGATGGCGTGAAGCTTGCGGTTAAGGGAAGCTGTTGCGCAGAGTGTGTGCAAGTCCCATTTTAGGGATTCAAAGACCAAAAGGAGTACGCGCTCGTTGAGTATTCCGGAGTTTGATGCTTGATTAGGTGCGTAAGTTGCGAGTCTCTTGCTGGTGCTCATTGGGGACAAAGTAGTTTTAGCGACTGAAGCTATGTCGGAAATAACGATGGTCGTTACGCGGCTGCTTATATTAGTTGTTGGAGGAGACCCACGAAAAGACACGTGTAGGGTGGAGAATGGCTGGTTGGTGATGAAGATCCTGATTCGCGTCAAAAAAACACTTGGTGATCCAGAAATCACCAAGGACGCGTGTTGGTATTTGATTGTATAGAGAATGGAGGTGGGGAAGGCCGCGTGTCCTATTTGCCCAAAATATCTGGAATACTATACTCTTAGGAGAAGTTTCTTAATCATCGCAGATGTTGGATTCGAGGAATCTGAGTATAGGCAATGCAAAAAGCTGTCATTTTCTAAAAGACGTGTCATTTCGATACTTAAAATGGAAGTAGTAGGAGGAGAAAGAGTCAACCGTCGTCGGTGTTTAATCAGAACTCGACAAAGACTAGCGATTTTCATTTTACTAATTCTGGTATAAATAACTAATCCTTGTCAGGTGGTGGGTTAAAAAAAATCTAAACTTATATCGAGCCGCGTGTCCTCCGTGTGTAAGACAAAAGTGTACGTGGCAGTAGCTCTGATAGTCATCTTATTTTCTGGGTATGTGCAGTGCGACAGGTAGTGGTGAGGACGAAAGAGCGAGAGGACGCGTGGAGGTGGAGCATCTTCATCTTTTTCAATAATGGAATATGGATGCTTTGTCTCCACACGTCAATCCCTTTTTTTTCCCCCTAATCTTTTTGCTTGAGTAGCATGATTTCAGGATTACTGCACTCCTACTATGAAAATCAGTTCCGTCTTTCAGTTCCATTCAACGAAGTCTATATATGTAATGTGGTTAGCTAGAAATAGAGTGTGCAACGTCTAGTAGCAGAATAGGGGGCTATTCACGAGAGTTGCGGTGGAGTGATAGGAGCTCCTTCATTCTTAACTAAAGTTTTGAGTTCGAGTTTTGAAAATGGAGCTGCTTTAAAACTCGTGAGGGAGAGCTTCGCCGCCTCATAAAAGTCCTACTCGACT
Organism: Erythroxylum guanchezii; assembly: GCA_025629825.1. Taxonomy (NCBI): domain Eukaryota; kingdom Viridiplantae; phylum Streptophyta; class Magnoliopsida; order Malpighiales; family Erythroxylaceae; genus Erythroxylum; species Erythroxylum guanchezii. The sequence goes on from JAOTAX010000198.1 coordinate 1,249,874, forward strand.
CGAATCCGAACTAGTCGACTATTCACGTAACACCGAATACCGAGTAGCTTGACCAAAACATAAGAAGAATAGGGGGGCTTGACGGCTGCTCTTCGTCTTCTTCTCTATTTGGGATATGCATGGCCTAGCACTTGATTCTCCTTTGTTTAAATTTACGTTTTTCAACCGGGCTTTCACGATTGAATGGATAAGCATTTAAGTTTTAGTTATAAATTCTGATATTTTTAAAATCAATAGTCTTTAATTCTCATTTATAAAAAAAGTTCTTAGTTTCATTAGTTATGTATTAACTTGACTTTTCTTTTTGCAATATTTGCTTTAAGTGGTTTCATCATTGTCAAAGTGGAATCAAATTTGCACTAATAGGCCTTCTATAAAAGCATAACTGGAGATTAGCGTCTAACGGTCACATCTCTTGCCTTTCTAGCCGTTTACCAACCTTACCATCAGCACCGACTATCGTTATCTTCATCTCCATTACACTCATTTGTCTCATCATCAACCAGTTAACAACGACTTCCTTCCTCATCTCCAACGTGTTTGTTTGGTGAGTCAATGGCAGATAGATGTTTTGATTCCAAAATCACACTTTCGGTCTTCATGGGTCTTGTGATTGGAACTTTTAGTAAATCTAAATCTTCAATCTTGACTCTCCATAAGCGTAGATGTTGTATTTTAATCACCAAGGACGCGTGTTGGTATTTGATTGTATAGAGAATGGAGGTGGGGAAGGCCGCGTGTCCTATTTGCCCAA
>JAOTAX010000198.1:1250727-1279796 GCA_025629825.1 Erythroxylum guanchezii
GTGTGAAATAGTCTGATTTGATTGTACTGTCTTGGGTGGCATCCACATATCCTCCCAGGGGGTATTTGGGTGTTACAGTTCACCTGCATGGAAACTGTGGAGACGCAACCATCGTAAAAACTATTAATATATTAAGTGAATAGCTTATAAGTTAGCTTATTTAATTTTAATAAGTTAATTTTTAAAAATTTTATAAGAGAAGATTTTTAGATGATTAGTCAAAAATTAATAGGTAAAAACATAATTATACCCTCTTTTTATAATTTTTGAATTATGATTTATATCGTATTTGTGTTATACTATAATTATGGATATTTTAATTTATTAAATAATATATATATATTATAAAATACTATTATAATGTAGCTTGCTACATCAATTAATAAAGAATTTAATGTTGAATTATTATTATTATTATGTTTTTATTAAAATTATAAACATAATTTTTTTAAAAATTAAATATCTAAAATCTAAAATCTTATAAAAATATTCAACGTAATATTAAAAAATATAATATTTATGCATTTATAATTTTTTTAAACCAAGCCCTCATGTGTGATTTTACACATCAACAACTAATACTAAACAACTAATTTACCAAACATTTTTAATAAACAGTTGATGTTATCTGCAAGTCAAATCAGCTGATATAATCAACTATCAGTTAATTGCTGATAGAATCAGCTAATAGCTAATACAATCCACTGTTTGCCAAACATAGTCGAAATGTTCTATCATTGAGGAAAGGTTTTATAACGAATGAAATTGAATCGAATGAGATGAAAGAGGAGAGTTTTATATTACATCTTATTTTATCACAAATAGTAAAAATAAAAAAAAACTTATAATTTGAAATATTTACGATAGGATGTAAAATAATAAAAATTTTATATTATATTATATTATAAACCTTTCATTTAATCAATATTTCACTATTTTACATTATGAATGCTTTTATCCATTTCAAACAACAATTTTATAATATTATATCTATTAACGTTCCATTTTATTGTAAATTACATTTCAATCAATTAAAAACTTTACATCCAATCAAATATAATCTGAAAGCATTAAGTTACGAGTTCTCATATGGTCCTTATCTGTGCCACATCGGAAAATGTTTATATAGTGTTATATTGGACGTATTTTATCTGGACAAAATCTTTTAATTGAATAATAATTTTTAAAATATATCCTAATTAAATTAAAATGACTTTTACAAATTACAACGCTTAACCCTAAAGAAACCAAAGATTACCAAATGCATAAGCTTTGATATGTTAATCTGTTTCAGATTTTTAATAATTATAGACAAAATATCATAAAATAATATAAAATACTGAAATATGATGTTGTAATAAAAGGGGAAACTAATAATTATAAAAATAATTGTATAAGATTAATCTTGATAAAAATATATTTAATGTATACTTATGATTGATGTGGTAAATTTCTAATAAAAATATTTTATAAATAATAAGTATCAAATAAATTAATTTAATTAAAAATTTATATTTATATGTTATATTAAAAATATTAAAAAATTGTGATTAAGTTGAGGTGGATAATTTGATTAAAAATGAAGGAGAATAGAGAATTGTGTCTCCTTTTCACAATAATGCGTTGACTTTAATATGTTTTCACTTTTGAATAATTATCTTGTTTAAAATTATATAAACTCAAACTCAACACAATTCAATTCACAAAGCTCTCTGCTTTTTGAGGATCGATAGAGGGTCCTCAATGTATGCAACATTATATTTGTATTACGAAAAGAATGTTGCGTACATAACTCAAACTCGTATCTTTTGATTTCAAATGAGCAATTTTGCCAATTAATAAAAACTCTACCTCTTTCTTTAAAATTATATATAAACTATAATTCATAACTTATCATTAATCTTTGTGATTTTACTTAATCTTTAATATTTACTAAATTTGATATCATGCATTAAATTCGGTTCTTATCAAAGTCAAGTTTTATTAAAATATGTTCTATTTTACCAGCAATTTTAAGCTTACCTACCTAAATCTCACATTTAGTGAGATATCAATTTGTATGAACCATCAATTTATATAAAATGCATCAACTTGTTTTATAATATGATAAAAGTATCATATATTTTTTTATGAGACACATAGAATTAGAATAGGTTTAACAAAACTTGTTCAATGGGATCACTCCAAATTCATCGGATCTCGGGTCAAGTTCAGATCTAAAGCCTCGGGTCGGGCTTAGACTTAAGCACAAATTTTCGGAACTAATTCGGATTTGGGTGAGCCCAATTTGATCCTTTCCATTTTCAAAATTATGTAAGGGGTTGATTTTTTATTTTAGTCTCATGATAAAAAAAAAAAGAATTAGCGCCGAAAGTGGGCCCCCCAGTTTTTGAACTATACACATAGCAATTAATAAAAATGTGGACCCAAACGATCACGTTTCTCACAGCTCATTGCCAGCTCCAACATTTTCCCGCCAAGGCCATCAACGTTCAACGCACCTTTAAAATTTTGGCGCCCAAAAACCCTAATCCTTTTAGAGGGAAACCCCGATTTCACGGTACCTAACAAACCCTAGAAATTCAAATCCCCTAACCCACACCACCTGCCTTATATATATAATTCATTCTCTACCATTTCATTTATCGTAGCACTCAACTTGTTCGTCAGAAATCCTGCGAGAGATTAAAAATGTACGTGATCAAGCGCGATGGAAGGCAAGAGGCAGTCCACTTCGACAAGATCACTGCCAGACTCAAGAAGCTAAGCTATGGCCTCAGCATCGACCACTGCGACCCTGTTCTCGTGTCCCAGAAGGTTTGCGCTGGTGTTTACAAAGGCGTCACCACCAGCCAGCTCGACGAATTGGCAGCTGAAACCGCCGCTGCTCTGACGGCTAATCATCCCGACTACGCTTCTGTCAGTTCTCTCACTTCTTTTTTTCAAAATTTTTTATGGCTTACTTTCTTTGTTTCTGGTTTATGACTATTGTGTTCTGTTGTTTGATAGTTGGCTGCGAGGATCGCGGTTTCCAACCTTCATAAGAATACTAAGAAGTCATTCTCTGAGACGTGAGTATTTTTTTTAAAATAGAATTGGCGCCATTTTGTTTTTGTGATTAATACGGATTGGTGGGTTGTTGCAGGGTTAAGATCATGTATAACCATTTTAATCATAGGTCTGGGTTGAATGCGCCTTTGATTGCTGATGATGTCTATGAGATAATAACGGAGGTATGTTTAGTTGGGAACGAGTAAAAATCCCAACTTTTAGATAATTATCTGAAATCATGAAGGAGTATTTATTTGGAATTGTGTTTTAAGCTGACATTCAAGACTTGATCATATGTATTTTTCTTTGTTCAGAATGCTGCTCGTTTGGACAGTGAGATCATCTATGATCGGGACTTTGATTATGATTATTTTGGGTTCAAGACCCTTGAGAGGTCCTATCTCTTGAAGGTCCAGGGGAAGGTTGTGGAAAGGCCACAGCACATGCTGATGAGGGTTGCTGTTGGGATCCATAAGGATGATATTGATTCAGTTCTTAAAACATACCATTTGATGTCCCAGAGGTGGTTCACTCATGCTTCTCCCACCCTTTTCAACGCTGGGACACCGAGGCCTCAAGTATGTTTCATGTTTCCTGTGTGAGATTTCTTTCTTTTTTGAACCAACTCTGGTGCTGAATAATGGTTTCATTGTTAAAATTCTGCCAGCTGAGCAGTTGCTTCTTGATCTGCATGAAAGATGATAGCATTGAGGGTATTTATGATACACTGAAAGAGTGTGCCGTTATCAGCAAGTCAGCTGGAGGAATTGGTGTCTCTGTGCATAATATTCGTGCAACTGGGAGTTATATTCGTGGGACAAATGGTACATCTAATGGCATTCTTCCTATGCTACGGGTGTTCAATGACACTGCTCGTTACGTTGATCAAGGAGGAGGCAAGAGGAAAGGTATGCTCGTTGTATTGAGTTATCTTCTTGTTACTGTGTTGCATGTGAAGATTGGCTGTGATTTATGCTTTTATTTATGATGTTTCTAGGTGCTTTTGCTGTGTACATAGAACCATGGCACGCTGACATATTTGAGTTTCTGGATCTTAGGAAAAACCATGGAAAGGTATAGTTGAAGTAGCTAGATTCTTGAAATTGTTTCCCTTTTTCCATTCTAATATGTTTTGGTTCAAGTTAGTGTGATAGATAATCTTCTTTACCTGTCAAAATGTTTGCTGCTTAACATGAGTACTTGGTGTTTTATTTCTTCAGGAAGAGCACCGAGCTCGAGATTTATTTTATGCTCTCTGGATACCTGATATTTTCATGGAAAGAGTGCAAAGTAATGGAGAATGGTCACTATTTTGCCCTAATGAGGCCCCAGGTTTGGGAGATTGTTGGGGTAAAGAATTTGAGGAACTGTACACTAGATATGAAAGAAATGTAAGTTTATGTTGTGTTGTTTATATGATGCTGCATTTTATATAAATCTGGTGTGGTTTTTCCAGTTGTTCGTATTTTGGTTCTTAATTCAAGCTGGTTTTCTCTAATTAGGGCAAGGCAAAGAAAGTGGTACAGGCACAGAACCTGTGGTTTGAGATTCTGAAATCACAGATAGAAACAGGCACTCCTTATATGCTATTTAAGGTAATTTGCAACAATATATTTGAAATTCTTTTATGGCGTTACTTTCTGTGATTTGGATTATGATGTCTAGTTTAATGTTGTTGGATTTTCCCGTAACAAATGTTTTGCTTATTCAGGATACATGTAATCGGAAAAGCAACCAGCAGAATCTGGGTACAATAAAGTCTTCAAATTTGTGCACTGAGATAATTGAGTATACAAGTCCAACTGAAACTGCTGTGTGCAATTTAGCATCTATTGCTCTACCAAGATTTGTGAGAGAGAAGGTGAGCTGTGGCTTGTTCTTGTCACAAGTAGAATTTTTGGTTCATCCTGTTTGTTTAGAATTTAATATTCCCTTTTATGTTTTCAGGGGGTTCCGATGGAAGCTCATCCATCTAAGCTTGTTGGGAGTAGAGATTATAAGAACAGGTTTTTTGACTTTGACAAATTGGCAGAGGTATGGACTGCATGATACAAATTTACATGATGTATATCATGAGGTCAAACTTGGCTTATTACCTTTTCATGTCTACTTCTGAACAGATTACTCAAGTAGTAACGCACAATCTCAACAAAATAATTGATGTTAACTACTACCCTGTTGAAACTGCAAGAAGATCAAATTCTCGGCATAGACCCATTGGCATTGGAGTGCAAGGTCTTGCAGATACCTTCATTTTGCTTGGCATGGCATTTGATTCTGAAGAGGTGAGTTATTCTGCCATTTGTTTTGTGCCCATCTATAAATTTGTAAATGTGAACACTTGTGTGGTAATTACCAGTTTGGACTTTTTGGTTTAGTGGACTAATTGTTTGATTAAACTGATTTCAGGCGCAACAGCTGAATAAGGACATATTTGAAACTATTTATTACCATTCTCTGCAAGCTTCCTCTGAAATTGCTGCAAGAGAAGGTCCATATGAAACATATGAGGGAAGTCCTATAAGCAAGGTGTGTTCAGTTCAAATCAAAAGAATATTAGTAGATGCAAGTAAATGTTTGTTGTATGAAGTTTCTTTATTATACCTTTTAGTCTTAGGATCACAGCATGCCGTTATCTTCCTTGGGTTGCTTTCAGATTTTTCTCCCTGGATTCACATCAGCTGTCAAGCACCATAATTTTTGTTTGTGGAGTGATAAAGGAATATAACATTTAGATTGACATGAAGTTTTAAATATCCCTTGACCCAGGGAACCCATGTATCCTTCTATATTGTGATTGGACCCTAATTGCTTCATTTCAATTTGAGTTTTGCAGGGAATCCTACAGCCTGACATGTGGAATGTAGTGCCTTCTAATCGTTGGAACTGGGATGCTCTTAGGGAAATGATATCTGTGAATGGGGTTAGGAATTCACTTCTTGTTGCACCAATGCCAACTGCTTCAACCAGCCAGATTCTTGGAAATAATGAGTGCTTTGAACCATATACTTCCAACATTTATAGCCGAAGAGTTTTAAGGTGTGCTATGCCATCTTTTTTTTTTCCTTAATATTCTTCCGTTTGTTTTCTTTTGTTTCCTTACTGTTCTGTTTATACAGTGGTGAATTTGTTGTGGTCAACAAACATCTTCTTCATGATTTGACTGAGATGGGGCTTTGGTCTCCTGCTCTCAAGAACAAAATAATTTATGAGGATGGCTCTGTTCAGAAAATTCCTGAAATCCCTGATGACCTGAAGCTTATATACAAGTATGTACATGCAACTTGCATGTCTGTAGCCTGTTTGTTCCTTGTTCCTGCTTTTAAATTTTACCCTTCAAATTAACTTTGTTTCTGTTTCATTGCTACTACCAGGACTGTTTGGGAGATCAAGCAGAAAACCCTGGTTGACATGGCTGTTGATCGTGGATGTTACATTGATCAGAGTCAAAGCCTTAATATACATATGGACCAGCCAAATTTTGGGAAACTAACTTCGTTACATTTTTATGCATGGTCGAAGGTATTTCCTTTGTTATAATGCCTTTGTATGTGTTTGATTGTTTGTGTGTTTACTTACATAAAGTTTATTGTTCTTTGTGGTTCAAAAGGGATTAAAGACAGGGATGTATTACTTGCGATCTCGTGCTGCTGCTGATGCCATCAAGTTCACTGTCGACACTTCTGTCCTTCAGGTAACAATTTTTGCTGTACTTCCTTTGAATGTAGGGAAGCAAAATAACTCATTTCTAGGCTTTGGCCAGGCTCATACTTGAGTTTTATGAACGGGCCTTGTTTAAACCAATCATGCCATCTCTGTTTGAATATTCCAATCTCTTTGGGATGATCTCAACTTTTTTTGGTTGTAATCCAGGAAAAGCAGCAGAAGGTGGATAATGCTCTTGATGAGGATACAAAAATGGCTCAGATGGTTTGTTCTCTTACAAATCGTGAAGAGTGCATGGCCTGTGGAAGTTAAAACTGCTGGAAGACCTCATGCCCGACCTATCATTATCATTAATTATAGAAGTTGGAATTACTAAGTGTGAGTGAATCTTTCAGACTGTTAGAAATCTTTGTATAGCTCGAAACTGGTTGTCGGTTGTTAATATGTGGTTAACCTTATTCTCAGTTGTATGTTTTTATACTTCAAACCGCCATTAATGAGCATTGATTTTCAACTGCGTTTTATAATATTAAAATCAGAGGTAGCTTTGATTTCGTGGGTGTCATTTGAGAGTCAAACAGATTTGGAGTTTTATAAAAAGTCATACCCGTTTGTAAGCGTTGACGTGTGACCATTGCAAGTTGGTCAAAATTCGGTGCCCAATGCCAAATTTTTTAATACTATACTTTAATTATGATTATTTATTAGTGGGACGAAGTATATTCTCCACATATTTGACAATTTATAAATACAAACAAATGAACAAATTGGATTTTATGTTGGCTTATTTACATATTCAAAGGTTGTTTTAATTATTCACGATAATTTATAAAATTTCAGGTGATGCTTTTTATTATTTATAAGTGCTTTTTGAAATATAAAGGCTTAAGAAAAGTCTATAAATTATAAATTGGTTGAATTATTCTTGAGAAATAATAATTTTTTTTAATAATGGAGAAATTAGTAGTTACTATTTTTCAGGAGTATTTTAAGTAAATTATTAAAGATACGTAATAATTCATAAATTACATATTTCATAAGATCATTTGACGAGTTATAACTTAAATCAAGTAAAAAATTCGATTCAATTAGTATTTATATATATATACTCCCTCTGATTCATAATAAGTGTCGTTTTAGAGGAATGCATACTTATTAAGAAAATTAATGAAATATCTGATATATCTTTATTAATTATATGTTAAAGTGTCTTGAAAATATAATCTGTGCAATTTATGTAATTAAGATGTGAGAGAAATTAAAGGGTAATTTTGGAAGTAAAATTATAAATATGCATAAAAAGTCACAAACGACATTTATTTTGAATAATTAAAATCCCTCTAAAATAACACTTATTATGAATCGGAGGGAGTAATAATTTTAGAGCTAATAAATTAGGTCTGATTTAAAATTTAACAAATTAAATTTGAATCGTATGAATCTAAAATTAGATTTATTTTAATAAAATAAAATTATTTTAGTTTCAATCCGAATTTGATTAAGGTAAACTTAATTGAGGTTTAAACTGTAAAATTAAAGGGTCAAGTTATAAATAGCTTATATTTGGCCTAATTTATTGTTACTTTTTAAGCATAACTTTACGTTGAATTTATCATTATCTAAATCACTAAACTATAAAACAACTTTTAATTGTCATTAAAATTTAAAACTTTTAAGTTAAAATAATAAGTTGGTTTTAATTTCACTAAAATGTGTTTTTTTTTCAACATTGAATTGTGTCTAAAATACCATTTCTTTTTTTTTTTGACCAACTAAAATACCATTTCTAAAAGTCCAAAAGAAAAAGAAAAGGTGTTGCCATAAGAGACCGACATGTGTTGAATTAAGGATTTGGGTTAGTCAAAAACACTTAAAATAAAGATGAGTTCGACTCGTATTGGCAGGTTAAAGTGTGACGTGCACGTGCAATCTGACATTTCAGAGAGTTGATTTTTACAGGCAAAGTGCCGACCCAAATAGAAGTTAAATCGATGCGTCGCCCTTCTAGAATCCATTTTCTATTAATAATTGAAGGAAATGAAAAAAAAAGAGAGACAAACATTGATAAATAAATTAAATAAAAAAGGAGTTTGGTTTATTTAATGGTTAAAATTTTAATTAATTAAAATAATATTATTTTGTTAATTATAATTAACATGATATTATTTTAACTTAAACTTGACAAAGTTAAATTTTGCCAACTAAATCGTACCATCATAATATGTTTTAAATACATTTTTTTATAAAACGACATGTTTTTAATCGTAAAACGATAGTATTTTAAGAACTTAAAAAAATGTCGTAAAAATGAAGCTTATAGCTCAAACGAACTTGATATACGCTCTTAAGTATCCATTTGGTGATAAAAACTCGAACAAACTTGGGTTGCAATTGCAAGCCCAACTAAATTTCGAATCGGTTTCAATCCGTATTAATAACAGGCTCAACTCAACTCGATCTAACTCGGCATCCCTTCTCTTGATCGCAAAAGAACATTAATTTGAGAATTTTTTAAAGATGATATCGTTTTAATCTTAAATTTAGGAAACAACCAGTTTCAAAGCGACCTTGTCTTAAGCTGATCAAATGAGCTTTGGCCAAACTCAAATTTTTTAAGTCAACTCAACAACCCTCCTCTTGACTACAAAACAACGGCGATTTAATAAACTCCTTTAAAACGATGTCGTTTTACTTTATTTAGGAAACAATCAAATTTCAAAACGTCGTCATTTTAAATTGCTCAGCTCCAATGTACTTTATCCGCATTTTGAAGGATTCAAATTAATGATGGTAATTTGAACCGCCCGACTAAGTTTGAACCGGAACTTAGGTCGGTAGTTTTAGAAGGCCAATGACAGACTCGATCAAACTTGCCCCCTCCCTACCTAATTCTACCTCATTAAAGACTTCGACAGAAAAGATGGTTGTGTTGCCAACACGCCGGTGTGCCGATGTCAGTGTTTGACTTGAACGTCGGATGGGGATGTAGTGTACAAATCAATGGGAATCATTCCTGACCTAAAGGAGTTAGTTAGTCGGTGGGCCATGATGTTTCTTTCAGATCAGATATTTCAACCAATTTATGAAATGGACAAATGTTGGGGTTTGAGAGGGGAATTAAAGTAGTAATAATGTGTATTATAATTTAAAATTTTAATAATATTTTGTTCTTCAAAAAGATAAATAAAAATAAACAAAATATGAAACAAAAAAAGAGATTACGTAATAATTATAAGAATTAGGTGATAATTTTAAAAATATAAGAATGCAAATTAAAAGGTCGAAATACAAAGAAATTTAATATATTTATTCCTTATTTATAAATGTACGTGTATTATTTATTCAAAAATAATTACAGTGAACATTATAATTAAATAAGAAAATTTTATTTACAAAATAATATTTAAATTAATATTATAATAATGTTGGTTACCAAAAACATTATAAATTTTTTTTCTTATTTCAAATGTATTACTTTTATATACTAACATATACTATAATATCACAATTATGACAATTTAAGAGGACGCTTGGTTCATAAAAGGTAATGAGAATAAGAATAGGAATGAATATAGTAAAGAATGAGAATGAAGTGTAACCAACAATAAATCACATTCCTCTAGTAATCCACAGGTATGGAGTATTGCTGAAAACGGGAAAATGAAAGTGTTACCCCTATTAATACAAAACATAAGTTTTCATTCTATACCCGTACATTTCTCCCCGTTACTTCCAAACAAGCACCCCCTAAAATTTTGTATTCCCATTTCTCTTCTAACAATCCTTTTTGTCAACCCAACTTGCTCTTGCTCAATAGTTATTTTGCTTATAAGAGTCAGGTCTCGCTCTGTCAACCTGAGATTGATTGATTGACTTCAAACAGGAACGGAGCAGGAGCCTGAACTTGATCCTAGTCTGAGGATCAACTCATAACTAACCTATTAACTTAGGACAAAGGTGGGCCGGGAGGGCCTAACTGGTTGACATCTTTAATTTTCTATTACCATTCATACAGCTTTCACTTTCACTCTATGACTTTTAACATATAAGAATTCCCTTTTCACAAAGTCTTGTCCTTAAAAGAAGAAAAAAAAAAAAACATTAGAAAACTCACTCCACTATGAAGTTTTTTTTTAATTATGAGATATTATATTTTAGACAGAGAGTAAAACAATTAAACTCTTTGAATTCAAACTTCAACTCTCTTTTTTAGGGTAATGATCTATTAATACTATAGTAATTCAAGTCCTAAAGTCTAAGTTTAATTATTCTATGAGCATTCTTCTAAAAATATAAAAGTTTAATTTTATATTTTTATTTATACGTATTTGTTTATATTTTATATTATCGATATTTTGTATTATACGTTAGTTTCTCGAAAACAATTTTTCTATTAAATAAGAATAAGGTTGCGTATTATTAAACCTCTCCAGACTTTGTATTTCAGCAAAAAATTTACTGAATATTATTGTCGTTGCTGTTAACTCTTTAAACTAAAATGATATTAATTATTAAAAGAATATCGTTTTGAGAAGTTATACTAAAATAATGTCGTTTGATTTTAGAGGTTTGTTTTGTTTAAACTTTTTAAATTAGGTTTCAATTCAATCTTTTAAATTTGACCCTAATTTAAAATTTAATCAACTTAAATTTATCCATTGACTTTATGTTAAATTAAACTCATAATTTTATATGATATTTTAGTTCATGTTAGAGACTTTAGTTTCGGTTTCCCATTGATGATTTGACCTCAAATGAAACCACTTTTCCTCTTCTTCTTCTTTAATCACCAAATTATTCCTCTATCGTCCCACATTGGCCTCGACATTCAATACATGGAAATGGCCAAAGTTCATGGGGGCTCTCTAAGTTGTTGTGTACTTTTCAATGCATTTGCCCGAACCAAAATCAAAATCAAGACATTGGTTGTCAATGTACCGGCCGGGGTTGGATTGATCACCCTGTGCCTAGAAAAGTCACAAGGGGGTTAGGTCAATCCGATTTATCGTATATTTAAAAAAAATCAAAAATTATATTGTTTTTAAAAATACGATTGAGCTAAAATCAAGTTGGGTCGAGTTAAATTTGACATCCGATATAATTAATAAGTAAAGTTTAGAGTTTGGTTATTTAGCTTGTTCGAATTTAAATACAACGTTGAGAATTTTTAAGAATAATAACAAACTGAGTCTTGTTTGATTCATAAGTGTTTTAATTTAAATTTCATTTAAAGTTTAATTGAATTTAAAAAAACATAATTTTAAATCAAATTTAACTTAAAATTTATCCAATTGAAATTTTACACGATAATTTTGAATTAATTTTGAGTCGAAGTCCTAAAACACTAATCCTAAACTTTGTTAGTATTTTCGACAATATATTAAATTAAAATTTAGTGTCTCGTAATTAAATTAAACTTCAAAGCTAATGTTACTAGAGGAGAAAAAAAGGAGAGAAATTAAGTTTGCATATTTTATAAAAATTGATATTTAATTTATAATAAAAATGACAAAGAGCCATAATATATTTAATATAATTTTTCCTACCCAATAAATAACACAAAAAAGCTATGTAAAATACCTAACCCGAAAATCCAAAAATTATGAATCATAATATTCTTAGACGATATTAAAAATTTTGGTTAATAAAAAAATGAGTAAAAAGTGCTTTCTCGAAAAGGCAAAAATCAATAACGGCGTCCATGTTGACTGCGGTCAACGATTGACCCAGAACATTGCCTACACCATCAGGTGTTCCAATGAAACGATTGACCAATAAGGTGTCCAACGAAGTATATCTTGTAGTTGTACTTGTCGGCAGTTGGTTTTTTATTTTAAAATTTTTATTTTAAAAAATTTTTAAGTTTTGGAATCTCTTCGATACCAAAGAAAACAGAAATACTGGACTGAAGATTAAAAACAACAATCAGGGCGCATCCAAAAAAATATTTTTGCGGGGTAAAATTTTATTTTTTTTATAAGATCAAAATTTAAAATAATAATTTTTTATATGAAAATTTTTGGAATCAGTGGAGAGTAAGTGGAGGCACTTGCCCCTAATGTGGATCCGTCCTTGACAACAACGACAATATTCGGTATGAATTTTGCTAATATGCGAAATCTAAAGAGGTTCAATAATACGCAACCTTACTTTCAACTAGTAGAGAAACTATTTTTAAATGACTCACATAAAAAGAGAGAAAGAGAAAGAAAGAGACAGAGATAAAAATAAAGATAGAGAGAGAGGGGGAATAAATAAAATAAAATAAAATACTAATAATAATAATAATAATAATAATGGTAATAAGAAAAAGACGAAGAAAGAGACGGTTAATAATAATATTAAGAATGTGAATATTATTATTATTAGTACTAATGATAATAATAACTACTAAATCTAGCTAAATCCCTAAAAGGTAATTACTATTTATTTACAAGCTTTGGCTAATTACAAGAACTCAGGAAGACCTTGTTTGGTTGGCATGAATTTTTGCTTGAGAAATAATCTTTTTTTTAAATTTATATTATCACGTTTAGTTCATTCTTTTGAGTAGTTAGGAAAGTAAAAACTTTCTTAATTTAGGAAAAGTAGTAGCATTTTACTTAGATTTTAAATCCTAACACTCCCTTGGAATTTATATTACTTTCTTTAAGAATTTAATCTAAAAAATACATTAGCCAATTTAACTCTTCCTTCTCTCTTAACTTTACGACAACTCTTTTATAAAACCTTATCTCCTCTTCAACCAAAGTTATTAAATTTAATTGTAATTTAATAACTTTTAATAAATATAATTAAATTTAAAATATATAAATTTTGAATAAATTTTGATTTAATAATTAAAAATATATAAAATAAATATTAGTTTGTAAATAATAAATAATAAATTATTTATTTTAAAAAATAAAATATTTTTATTAATACTTTATTAATAAATATTATATAAAATATTAAAATAAATTCAAATAAAAATTTATTTTAAATTTTATTTAACTTATAATTATTATTAGTAATAAAAATATTTATTATTATTTTAAAAACAAAAATTAAAATTGACAAAAATTATAAAAGTTAAAATAAATAAAATAACTAGTTAAAAAAACTTTGAGAAAAAGGGGGAAAGGAGAGATATCAGAGAGGAAGGGAAATTTTAAAAATTTTTGAAAATTTTGCTAAAAAGTCTCATTATTTTTTAAAATTTTCAGTATCGACTGGTATTTGACCGATATTTTGAATACCAACTAGTACCGACCGGTACGATTCTAGACAGGCCAGTATCGACTAGTATTTAAATCCGATACAACCTACCCTTTATTTCATACCAGTTTTGGTCCGGTACGTACTAGTATTTATAATATTGTTTTCAACTATTCTTATCGTTCTCCTGTTAGTATGATTTTGAATATTTTTATTCAGAAGTTTCAATCGACAATCTTCATGTTCATATTTTTCCTTATTTAACGATTTCAATTTTTATTCAGTTGTAGGGATATAATTGGAAATACAAGCCAAAATTAAGTTACATTCTATGAAATATTGTTGCATACCAAACACTATAATAAAAATTCACCCAACTTTCCTATTAGAATTCTTATAAGTATCTAAACATGTGAATATCTTTACTTTTCTTAGATTTATTTTCCGAGGAATCATATTCCAAATTCACTTTACTTTCTCGCCAATCAAACGGGGCCGAAGAATTATAAGAATCTCTTTACGAAAGATCATTTATCTAAAACCTAGTACTTTAAAGTTTTGAGTCATGTTTTCGGTAAGTTCCAACATCATCATATTGTTCTTGATCACCTCCTTCCAATTTTTCATAGGTCTCCCTCGTTTTCTCTTACAGTCTTTAAGTGAGATATTCTTATTGAAACATCTAGATGTCTTCTCTTAATAAATCGAAACTACCTAAGTTTTATCTCTTTTAATTTGTCAATAATATTAGATTTTTGAATTGAAGATTAAAAGAAAAGATCAATCTTTGTCTTTTTTCTTCCGTATCTTTCAGCTTAGGAATGCTATTTTCTTTTTTAGTTCCAAAATAGTACTTAAATTCTTTTGAATTAAGAGTATAAAAATACACTTAAAGAGAATTTAACAAAGATAAAATATTTCTATGAATTTTGCAACGTTTTCAAAACCGAACCAATTTGGTCAGTTTAATGACAAAAATCTTAAATTGGTCAACTTTTTGATTCAATTTTAACTTTCTGGTTCGATTTGGTTTAATAATATTTGTTTTTAAAAATAATCAATTTATTAATTAACTATTCAATTAAGCCAATAAAATTTTATAAACTAAACTAAACCGATCTCTTTTTAATTAAAATTAAAATTTTCTATGATAATTTCTTCAATTATTTTTTAAATTCTTTAATTTTATCCAATCTTTAATCCCCTTTATAACGATCTAATACTGATTAAACCTTAAACATTTTATCTTACCAGTTTAACTTTCTGTTATTAAAATGTTGAACCCCAAAAGAAAAATGTTTTTATCAAATTCAGGCAACTATTAATCCATATTTCTTAAATCATTTTTGTAGGTCAGCAATAAAAAAGCAAATATTTATATGAACCCATAATTATGTGGTATTTGATTAATTTATTGGTTAATTTTCAAAAATTTACAAATTAACAGATTATAGCATTTAATTTTAAAATTTTCATTTAAAACTACACAAAGGAAATAATTATTGATCAGTTGACATTGTGATTGAATATTAGTCTAAATTTTGATTAATTAAAGACTTAGTGGAGATAATTGCTGATCAATTTGACATTTTGACTGAAGATTTGTCTAAATCTTGATTAATTCAAGGCTGAGTTGGGTGGAAAAGATGAGTTAAAAATTGGGATTAATTGGATATAGGATTTGACCTAATTTAATTTATAGATAAAGAAAATTGGGAAGGGTCAAAATTAACCACATGTTAAAAAATGGTCAACTTTATTTCATCAATTGAGCCGACGTGATCTATGTCGGCGTTCAGAGATTTTCTCTTTATCCAAACAGACACCGCCTTTGCCAAGTGGAAGGTGGTTCTAGTCATTTTTCTGTGTTCATACGTGCACGTTTCTGCCCGCTCCTGGCAGGTTTTGACCTTGATCCGCCTTTAACCCTCCAGTTTCTCAAGTGGATACGACACTAGAAAACGTAAATTAAAGACAAAAAATGGGATATTTATAATTTTTTATTTTGACAACGCAGAATTTTGTTTAGAAAATATTATATATTACAAGCTAACAGCTTGCTTTGCTTCTTGTGGAAGTAGCCATTGAAACCGACTTTGTCAAGGCTGGCTAAGGTTTACTTGAAGATCAAACTCTTCTTTTGGCCTATAAAAGTGTCTTTTTGAGGCAACCTGAGAAGGTTTTCTTCAATGTTTCTGAATCATTCTCGCAAGGAAAAAGGAGGGAGTCGTTGATTTACATGTGTTTTCTAAAGGTGGCGAATCAAGAAGAGAATACAAAAGGTGCTGGTAATCCGCAGAGAGATGGTGTTGACATTGAAGAATGGATTTACAGGCCATTGATGCGGGAATTACCAACTTCGGAGAACCAGAGAAGACCATCTTTGCTTTCTGGGGTGAGTAGGGAGAGAGAGATGATGGCTATGGTGTCTGCTCTGAGGCAGGTGGTGGCCGGAGATATACCAGTGAAGACAGATTCTTTGCCTTCATCACATGAAGGTTCAGTATCAGTGCTTACTGATGATTCCAAGAGAGGAAGAGAAGAAGAACAGGTTGGGCCAGTGGATAAAAGGTCTCGTAGAGCATTAGGTGATCATTTAGGCTCATCTTCTGGTGCTGAAAGAGGTGTAGTGTTTTTTCTTCTCTTCTCTTCTGCATCGTTTCTTGCATCAATGGAACAGTTTTCCAGAGACATGTCTTTATTTGCTAAAAGATAAGATGTTCAGGAGAGGTTGATAGGTCTCTTATCTTTTGAATCCTCTAGAGCTTCAAAGTTTAATTGGTCAACATATTCAATAATTCTCTACAATCTTCCTTATACAGACACTCTCTAAACTTGTCGTTTATTGTACTTTAATTCTAATAAATGAGAAAACATTTGTTAATATTGTATGTGCTTAGTTGAGTTCATCATTTTTTCTGATAGTGCTTGTGCTATGTAATCGAAATTAACTTTATTCATCACCTTCTTTTTCCAGCAGTGACAGATCAGAGTTCAAGCAGAAGCAGCACAGTAAATGCAACATCACAAATGGCGTTTACTCCCATATATGAGCACAATGAAACTTCCACAGAAATGCCAAGAAGAAGATATAGAGGTGTGAGACAAAGGCCATGGGGCAAATGGGCAGCTGAGATAAGAGACCCTTTCAAAGCTGCTAGAGTTTGGTTAGGCACTTTTGAGACAGCGGAAGCTGCAGCTAGAGCTTATGATGAAGCTGCTCTCAGGTTCAGAGGCAACAAAGCCAAGCTCAACTTCCCTGAAAATGTCTGCCTCAGACCATCTACGTCCAACACAACAACAACCCCGTTCACCATTTCTGCTTCTGCAAATACCCTCTTCTCTCCTCCAACATCAAATGAGCCAATCGTTCACTCTCAAACCCTTCACCATTCTCAGAACCCTGATATTGCTAGAGATTATGTGAACAACTCTAAACTCGTTTTGGGTATTGGTGGTTATCAAGGACAACCGATGAGTTTTTATGAGCAAATGTTGTTGTCTTCTTCAATGACATCTCCTTTCCAGGCTTCTCCTACATTTGCTGCTTCTATTTCTTCATCTTCTTCTCCACAACCAGCTTCTTTTCCCCTGCTTTTCCCGACTCAGCCGCCTGGTGACTTCAGACCTTCCAGTTCTCAGAGTGTTGATCCAGATTTTTCGGTGTTTCACTGGTCGGATTCTGGCCCTCATACTTCTTCAGGATAATTATTGTTTCAGCCATTACACTTCAGTTTCCGTTGCCAAATAGATTATTGTTTTAGCTGTTATTGGCATGAAGGTTGCGAGTTTTCTTTTCTTGTTACCAATAGTATCATTCTTACTGGGATTGGTCAGTATTCTTTATACAAAAGTCTTTTTTTTTTAAAGAAAATATAAAACCTTATACAAAAGTCCGGGACTGCTGCTCTGGGCATCCAATTCCTCTTCTTGATTTTGCCGCTGATCTCGCATCGAGAGCTGCTCCTTCTGATTCTTGTTTAGGGTCATGAGATGATCCTCCGACTCCCAGAAATCAGTCACCGAGAGTTATCTCAGATTGGTGGTCAGTAAAGTTTCAATTCATCTATCGAATTTGTGGTCCAACGTTGCTAAAGGAAATCCTCAGAACCTACTATCAGTCAAAAATTGGACCCTTAAAAAGTGGTCTGATAGAGGGAAGATAACTGCCAACTTTCTTAATCAATATAGTCTACTATTGAAAGTCTAACTTGCATGTTTTCGAGGTAGAGCAATTTGATCCACCCCATATTCACGAAGAGAAAATTTCACTTCGACGTCATAAAGGCCCCAAAATTTCCTGGAAAAGGACGATTCTTTACCAATCACATGCAATTTGCAATCCAATTGGGATGGTGTCAAGCTTCCACGAGGTCTGCAGAAGCCGCCAAGAAAGATTAAATTGAGCAAGCAAGAATCTTGGGAGGAGAACATGCAAGGTCCATGAAAAACGGAAGTGCAAATTAAAATCAAATCCTTTGATCCGAATGGTATTTTGTCTCATAAGACTTTGCAAAGAAAAGTTGTTCTGTTTCAAATAATCTCAACCTGTCACGCGTTATTAGGTTTCAGTTGGCACGTAACTCAATTGAGTGGAATGACTCCCGAGAATTATGACCAAATTGTGTGCATGGTAACGATAAACTATAGAACATTAAGACACATCAGCTGGCCACAAAAACATGACTTCACGCCTGTTGCAATGAGAATGAACTATAAAAGCTTATATTTCAAAGAAAGCCGGATAAGTTCTTTCAAGGGCACGGAGGAAAGAAAAAGGAACTGAGCACTTGAAGTTATACAATAGTTTTCTGGTTTAGAGAATATCATAACCCAGATCACAGTCCCTATCAGAAAAGAAATAATCACTTGAGAGAAGCATGCATCGCAGAGGCATCGATCTCTCGGTAATTCAGTCCACAAAACAAAGAAAATCCGGGCCAAGACACAGACGTAGAGATAATTTCACCTTATAAGTACTAATATTCCTTTATGCGAGCTTGTGGAACCAGGTGTGCAGTAAGACTGAGAGCTCTACCTACAATGCCACCAGAAAGGTCAGACTTTAAGAGCAGCCTTGTGGACCATGGTTTCTTTGTGTATTTGGTGGCAACTTTTCTCAACGAGATCAAGCAGTTTCTCCAAGTTCATTGCCCATGAGTTGAGAATGTCATTGCTACCCTTTACGACTTCAAAACAGACTATTCCCATCGGCCTGTCAATCTTTGCCACCAATGCTTTGGACACAACCATATCAGAAAGATGTTTCTCAGCTTCCTACACACCAGGGAACAAAATATTAAGTTAATGGATGATAGCGTCTGCCAAGTAACCATGACATTAAAAATGTGTTCAGTAACTTTGTTCCATTATCTGCCGGGTATTCTACATAATATAACTATTGGTCTCATCATTGCTCTTCCACTGTGATCAACACTAAAGGGCATCTATAAAGTTCTTTACATGGTCATGGAAAGTTAATGCACTTTTTACCCTATGTATGGAACGATAAGAGCAGTCAAATGTTTGGCAAAGCTAATGTTGCACAAGAAAAACAGAAGAGTAAAGAACCAAAAGATCCAAGGATAAGCTTCCATGTTAATCAGGACTTTCATTGGCAAAGGTGGCTCCAGGTGATATGTTACAACTTAGAACGTAAGGCTATGGGAAGGAATAGTCTTAAATGCAATACCTGTATTGTATTACTACTTATTCTATTCAAAACACCAGGAGGCCTAATATTTCCAAGTATTATCACACTAGAAGGGTGAGGCAGGCAATATCAGCAAATTATTCGCGTGAGTAGACAAGCATGCTCATGGAAGAGCAACCATTCAACAAAACCTCCACTCCCACCGGAAAGGATCCAAAAGAAATTGATTAAAATAGAAAAGGAGCACAAAACACCTGGATGCTGAGACACAACAATTCGGCAAGTCTCTTCGTGGTAATCCTCGAGTAGTACTTCGAGACAACAAGGATATTCTGAAAAGTGCCAAAGAGTGTCTCAAATTATATTTCAAAGTTATGTCAGTTAGAAAAATGAGGGGATTTTTGTGTTTGGGAGAAATATTACATGTTCAATTATTCTCGGCCTTAAATCCTCAGCTGCTTTGTCACCCAAAGATCCTCCCAACAAGTTATTTTCATTTTCAAACTCATCCTTGTACGTATTCCAAAGAGATGTCCACTGAATGACCTCCATTGTCACCAACTGCTTCAACAGCAATCTATTCAAGAAAAATGCATAGGGCTAATTGAGAAATCAGTTTGTCCGGGATATACTCAAAGAGAAACAATAAGATAAAGTTACGCATACTTGAATTTTGGAAGTTCAGAAAGATTTTCTGATTCTTATCCTCCAAGGTGGAATTTAGAAGGCTTGATTGCATGGGATCATGTGGGGACAGTGCCAAGTACCAACAGATTTTCCTCAGCACCTAGATATTATAAGACATCAGAGCAAGCAAATAGAATAAATAGAACCATGGAAGGAATAAAGTGAAGACAAAGATTTACTGGAATCCATTGCGCTGGGTTTTCTTTGACGGATGGAATCTCATAAATTGACTTGTAGCATCGAGCAATTTCAATGTAATCGTTGTTATTGGTGTAGTATCTAAGATGACAGGGGAAAAAAACACAGCATAAGATACATCAACAAGACAACAAGAATTGAAATACATGTCAATTCCCTTTGCAATAAGAGGGTGAGTTGTAATGCATTTATGTAATGAACAGATTCAACACAAACATAAAGATGAGCTAATGAAAAAGCAAGTGGCACAGCAACTAAGAAAAGCTTGAGCTTGTTAGGCCCCCAAACATCCTTACCAAGAAAGGATGAAACTTAATAATAAAGTGGGACGTTGTATTAAACAATTTGAAAAAAAAAAAGAAACAGAGAAAATGAATACCGGATCATCAATTCATAGTAAATTCGCTTCAACTCTAAAATTGATGGTATATCAGCTGGAGCTTCTTCAATAATATTTTCACCTTCCTTTGGCTTCTTCTTTTCTTTCGAAGTATCAGCGTCAAAGACTCTTGGACTGATCTTCCTTGAAAGAATTTGGGCACGGACGTAATCTCGGCGATCTAGGCATAGACGTACCTGCCAAAGTCATTTATAAACCAATAAGAACATTGTCACATTATCATTTCAATCCATTTAAATGTCCACAACTTAACACTTAGTCCTAAAAGGAAAACGATATCGTTCTGGACCTATTAAGTGCTAACCTTCAAACTTGCTTGCAAGTCGATATTAGTAACACTGCACAAGAAAATGACCCTATCAACTAAACATAAAATGCTCCATAAGGAATAACGAAAGAGATACATACTTGTTCAAGGATGAAAGCAATTTTCTCTGTTTTTGCCATAGCACCAAAAGTTTCCACCTGGGTTGTAAAAATAAGAGTGTCATGTGAATTACTTAATAGCAAAATAAACATAAAAAGGCAGCTATCATGAAATAAATAGCTACCACAACTTACTGCAACTTCTTGCATCAGTTCAGCAGCTTCAGCAATAAGCCCCTGTTCTTCCTTGATCTTAGCTAGTTTTTTTATCAACCGAGCTCTCTCAATCTCAACATATATCTACAGCAATATATGCAATATTATTAGCACTAGACTTGAGCAAGAAGCAAACTTTATAATTGAATTCAACAAACTGAAAATGCATCAGTGGTGTCACCTTCCCTGCAGACACATTATTAAGCGTTTTAATCAATTCAATGCGCGTGTCAATATCTGGAGTCTGATCGATGTATTGCATTGCTTGCTGCACCATTGCAGTTACAGCCTGCCCAGGAACAAGATTGAGAAAAAAACTCTCTCTCAAAACAAATGTCTTTTTCCTTTTCTGGTTTTGACGCAACTGATAAAGGAGGAAATAGCAACGGTCACCTGTTTGAGTTGGCCGCGCTTTTTGGAGAGAAGAAGAATTTGGTCATTAAGAGTCTTCCAGTCTCCGGCTTGGAAGCAAAGGTGTAGAATTTCGGTGACAGCATTTTTGGTGCCGGCGACGTCTCCGGCGAGCCTCATCTGCTTCTCGACATTCTGCAACTGCTCTATCGCCGTCTCCAAATTGGATTTGGCTTCCTAATTCGTCCAATCCAAAGAACCACACCACCGAATCAAACAACCAAACAAACACAATCAAAACCAATTGGAAGTAACTGCAACAAAGACTCACCATCATCGTTGCAGAGAAATTGACAGATAACCCTAAATTCAGTTTGGCCGTTAACAAGTTTCGAACTTCAGAGGAAAAAGAACACAATCTTGGAGGGAGAATTATTTTTCATTTATTATTTCAGTTACCTCCTTCAACAAGAAACAGAGACTTAACAGGCCGGCCCACCTATTCACTCCCACTAAAAGCCCAATTAGGCCCAATAAGATAGACCCTATCACAGCCCAATTTCTTTTTTTTTTCCTATTTATAATTGAACATATATTATAGTTTAGTTTATTTTTAAAATATGTTATTGTTCAAATTTTTTATTTTGATATTAAAAAATCTAAAAATAATTTTATATTACATTTATAA
Source organism: Erythroxylum guanchezii (assembly GCA_025629825.1). Lineage (NCBI taxonomy): Eukaryota > Viridiplantae > Streptophyta > Magnoliopsida > Malpighiales > Erythroxylaceae > Erythroxylum > Erythroxylum guanchezii. The sequence goes on from JAOTAX010000198.1 coordinate 1,273,201, forward strand.
AAAATTATTTTCTTGCACATATAATAATGCGACTTAATTCAATTATATCAAAACTTAATTTGAATAAATATATAAAATAAATATGGGTTATAATATAAGTATGTTACATAATCACATAATTTTCATCACCTATGTAATAATTAGTCATATAACAATTTCTGTTAAAGTAATTTAATAAAATTTGAGTATATTTTTTGATGCCATAAAGTAATTTTTTAAACAATTTATAAAAATAAGAATATTTTTAAAATTATATGAAAAATCTAAATCATTTACCTTTTAATTTTTGATGAGATTTAAGTTCACCACATTATATATATTGTTTGCTTTTTTTTTCTCTTGAAATGCAAATGTAATTATACCTCTTAAATATTTTCTTATAACAAATAAAAGCTCCAACTAACTAATATTAATAGCAACAAAGAGGCTATTTCAAGTAATAATTTTATATAGATTTCTTTGATGGAGAAAAATGGAAAGAACAAAATGATGGAGAATTTCAATTTGCAAATTCTTTTTCCTTTTTTAACTAAGAGTCCAGTCACCAAAATTTGAAACAATAATACAAATTAAAGAAGGAAAAAAACTAGTATACACTTAACTTGTACTGCAGTTCTTCCTTTCCATTGTTCAACCACTGCTTAAGAAAGAAACTATAGCAACTTCACAAGCTCCCATTTCTCCTACCATAAAACTCACGAGGGTTCTTTTCTTGTTTCTCCATTTGATTCTGTTCAAGGTTGCAACAGGAAAGGAAAATGGGGTCATGTTGCACCGCCGAATCGAATTTCGTCGACCCCTTCAGAGTTGCGGCGCTGGGATATCTTTGAAAGGTCATTATCAATCTCTAGATTGTCTTCTACTTTGGTTCGATGGTCCCCGTCTGCATCGTCTATCTTCAGGCGAATTGCCGGTATAGGTGTCTCTTCTCTCACATATGCCCGGAAATTGTTTCTTGAAGGCTTCGTCTTTGTGCAGAATACCTCAAGGAAGTTCTTCATGCATCCTTGATTGTATACATTGATTCTATTGACTGCTCCATACCGAAAGTTTTCGTATGTGGTCTGAAGCATGCTAACAAATTAGTAAAACTTCAGGCAATTCAAAGGAGTATGAGAACTCGATATGGTGCTGCATACAATCAAATTCAGTAACTTGTGAATGTTCAACAAAACATCATTCCTGATAGTCTTCAGAATGCATGAAACTAACCTGATTTCTACTAATGAGGTAGAGATGGAAGCAAGTAAGACCTCCAACAAACCAGAGGAAGAAAAAGCAATAGGCCATTAGTATCACAGAAGCTGGTGACTGTTTCATTGCCTTCCAGACAGGTCCATGATCATCCATGAGAAATTTAATGTTTAAGGCTGCCATTGCAAAGATGAATATGCAGAGAAGAGCCGCCGAAGAAATGAACAGAAAGAAGTATCGGTAGTTGCGCTGTCCAAACATAAACCACCTTAATTAGAATGATACTCCAACCGAGGCAGAGCAAAAAGGGATAGTTGCTACTTATTACAAACAAAGTTTAGTTTAAGAAAATTTCAAAACTCTATTTCACAAGATATCAGTAAACAGTTCCAACTCTGCTGCACTTTACCAGAGTCTTTGATGTTGGATCAAGAATCACTTTGGTCAAACCATAAACATTCCATCAACTAATATGAAAATTCCAAAACAGGCACCTATGGCATGTCTTATCTATACTCGGTTAATAGGAACTTGCTCTAGAAACAAAACGTTATTCTTTCCTCTCAGTTTAAGAAGAAATTTCAGCTACTTTAGTTCAGCTCATGAATACAACACAAGAAGCATAAGAATCAATAGGTCCAGGTCCAAGGTAAAATTTCACCTCGTCCAATCACCTATCAAAGAAGAAAATTTCTTGAATTGAAGATTGCTTACCAATCCAATGCACTGCCCAACCCATGGACAATGGTGATCAAATCGCTCCACACAATTATCACATACAGAGCAATGCGAGCATCGGGGTGGACGATATAACATACATGTCTCGCAATACTTCACCTTCACACAAAAGCCATTGACAGTGACTTCTTTTGTGCGTGGTAATCGTGGTGTTGGCGTTTGTGCTTCAATAGAAGCTGCAGAGTCATAACAAATCTCTTCCTCTGGTGGACGTAAGTTACGAGGAACTATTCCAGGGTCTTGGGCTGAAGTAAGTATAAGAAGTACCAGTACCTACAGTGATAAGCTTTTGATTACAATTTTACCAAAAGAATGGAAACTTAACTATGCTAAAAAAATTAATATTTCTACAGAAAAGAACGTACAAGTAAGTAAATCAAAACTCCACCACAGGTCAGAGCATAAAATTTATTCAAATGAGGCAAAGGACAAAGGAAAGAAGCAGCTGAAGACAATTGAGATTTAGTAATCTGAAGGACTTACATAGATTGTGAAACCAATAGCAACAAGCAGAATTGCATAGCCTGCATTATAAGCTGGAATTGCATGGATTAGGTTCCGTGCTACATGCGTGCAAAAAATAACAACGGGAACCGTAATAAGCAATAGGGTGACAAGCAAGGACCTAGCATCTGGTCCAAATATAAGCCTGCCCCTGAAGATGAATATCTGCAAAATAAATCCAATAGAAGAGACAATTATTCAGGAAAGGTTGAAAGCAAAGTATCTGGAAATTGACAAAGTTAGTGAACACGGGGATGAAAAATAAAGATTCTGCCTTGACATGTCGCTTTCTACCATCTCTCTTAAATATGCACGCATCAAAACCAATGTATACAATGTTAGAATTCTATTTTAAAACATGCAGGAACCAAATAATTGCTGCTAAGAATCTTACAATCCTTTCGCTCAAAATAATCATTAAGGTAATTATGAGCAAAACTGAACTTTTCCAAGTTGTCAAACAATGAAATGAGCAGGTGAACTTGCCTTCCGCATTCACTCGGTGGAAAAGACTAAACTTTCTGAAAATGAAACCAAATTTAAGGTCCAAAACCAGAAGCTCTGAAACTATGTTGAAATGCAATGCTCACATGAGACTATTTACCATTGTTAAACTCACATAAGCACTTTAACAAGGTAAAGAGCTAAGAATGAAGAGGAAACTGAAACAAGGGACACAAAAGAATATAAGTTTCTGCTAACGAAATCAATCCATAACCCGAAAGGCCAATCATTGCAATAACAAAAACAGTCAACTAGCCTGTTAATCTTGAAACCCATGTATCATTTTTTACCAAAAACAGAAAAGGCATCATAATCAGCAAAAGTAAGGCAAACCCAGATCGCATTTCGCAACATCGGTTAGAAATCAAACAGAACACCAACAAGAATCAACCAAGAAACTACACAACATGCACATGAACAACATGAGACAGAGAGAAAACCGTACATTGCGTCCCTTCCACACTTGGTAAACACGCTTAGCCATTAGGAAACAATTTCAGTAACAGGCACAAGCAAAGTAGAAGGAGAAACGAATCTTTCAAAGTTATTGAGCAAGTTCATTTCTTTTGAGAGAGAACCAAAAAAGAAGGAACTTTCTTTTGTAGGGGCGGTACTTCTGTTCAAAAAAACAAAAAAACAATGAGCTGTAAGGAAATGATGGAGCAGTGGTGGGGATGGTTTTGTTGGAAACTTGCTTTAGATACCCTTTTTGGGAATTTGAGAGACAAAAACAAAAGACAGAAACATCGGTAAAGTGATAGTTTGGGACATGGATTGATGAGGGGTTAAGGAATCACACGTTACATTCCACAGTTCTTGGTATGAAATTCTCGTCCCGATGACGTGGGAATGACCATTTTGGTCTCCTGTCTATCATTTTGGATATCAGACATGCGGGGTAGTGGAGGCATTATCACAAAGAAAAAAAAGTTAGATCTTGCCCAAATCTTCTTTCAAATTGTGCTTTGTTGGCTTGACTAGTTGCACACGTTTTGACTCGATGTGCTGTGCCAAGAAAAAAGACATATCATTATCTTGTAAACTAAATTAGGGTTTCATTTTGTTCTAGTTCAATTTTAGGTTCAGTTTAATTTCAATAATTATAAATTAATTAAATTTTAAATCATACTTGAACTTTATTAAAAAAATTTAAATCAACCCCATTGCTAATACTAAAAATAGCAAATAATGTGTTCAAATATGGAGTTAAATGCTTTAATTAAAAGTAAAATTAGAATAATATTCTTATTTAATATTAATTTTCACTATATATATATATCCCTTTTTTCTTATAATTTATATTTTTGTATCAATTTTATAAAAAGTACTTTTGTTCAATTTAGCAGAGAAATGGCAATAGTCCTTTTTTGCATTGGTCCTGCCAAGTCCTTTCAGAAAAGATGTTTTATTCTTTGTTTGTTTCGATCATTTGAAATTTTCTAGGGGTTAGAGCTGGCAGATAATAATTTTTAAAAATTCCGATTGAAAATTACGTCGATAAAACAAGAAATTTAAAGTTTAAAAAAGTCCATTAGTATTAAATTATCATAAAATTAGTTAAATAAACTTGAAGAATTTAAGATAATATTGAAGGAGACTATTCTTAAATAAAAATTAATTAGTTTATTTTAGTTTATAAAAATTGACTGATTAATTAATAAACTAATTGATTGTTAACAACAAGAGTTATTAAAGTAAACTGAACTGAAAAATTAGAAACCAAACCAAAAATTGATTGGTTCAAGATTTTTATGTTGAACCGTCTGAACCGATTTGAATTTTTAATCATAGATAAATAAAGATGAAATAATTATAAAAAAGAGAATTATGTATGGAGATGATATTTTTTAGGGTTAATTACCAAAAAAAAAACCCAAACTTTAGTCAATTTTTCAATTATAGCTTGAACTTTAAAAAGTAACAATAAAATGCTTAAATTTTTAATTTTTTCAATTTTAGTTTAAACTTCAAAAAGTAGCAATAAAATACTCAAACTTTCACTTTTTTCTATTCTAGCATGATGTTAGTGTTTCCGTTAAGTTTGCTAACGTGACTCATTTCTTGTTTTAGAAATCTTAACTATTAATACACGTCAACTAAAATTGACACGATAAATGAAGATTAATAAAATGACGTCGTTTAATCACATAATTAAAATGATGTCGACATTTTAAAATGATCTAAATCATATTATGCAACCCCGACGACCTTACTCTTTGATTTTAGTTTTTCCTTTCATTTTTAGTTTATTCTCTCGACGTCCTCACCCTTTGATTTTCATATTACGCAGTCCCAACGCCCTCACACTAAGAGTATCAGAAGAACGAACTGAAAACGAAGAACTTACTGGTGCAATATGCTGTAAAGTGAGAGTAATTTGGAGCAGCAAAAGAACAAACAAAAAACAAATGACTGAGAGCATCGGGAGAACAACAAATAACGTTGAACTCGAATTGAAATAAATTTAAAGTTTGAATATTTTATTATCACTTTTTAAGTTTATGGTATAATTGAAAAAATTTGAAATTTTGGACATTTTATTGTTACTTTTTAAAACTCAAGTTATAATTAAAAATTTGACGAAAGTTTGAGTTTTTTTAATTAACCCTATTTTTATCTTTACTTCCAAGTGAAAATAGGTATAGATGGCAATCAATAATTTTTTTCAAATTTTATATCGAAATTTTTAAAATATAAGTTTAATACTTGATCTCGAATATAGGTCTCATTAATTTATCATAGTTAAGGATAATAATGGATTAATTAGGTCATTGGTGCCTATCATAAATAATTTATTCTGAAATTTGCATATCAAAATAACATCTTTTTTGTTTTTTAACTTAAAATTTGGATCAAACTTCTAAGTTTGAATTTATTTTTAAATTCGATATACTAAAATTTAATTTATTAACCATAATTCAAGTCAAAATTATAATTATTAATTACGGTTGATTGACTTAAAAATTAATCAAATATAAACTCGAACTCGAACTTAATTAGACTTAGATATTCAAGTTTGAACTTGAAGTTGAATACCCGTGTTCAAGATTGAATATCGAATTCAATTTTGAGATTAAACTTTATCAAATCAAATTTAATCTATTAACTTCAAAAGAATAATCTCAACTCAAGTTGAATTTAGGATATTTTGTCATTTTTAATAACCCAGTCAAAGAAGTCATAAATAATCAATTTAACAACCACTACTTTCTGCTTAGTAAAAATCTCATTAAAATGTAAGGTCTGGAGAGGTTCTATAATATACGGTCTTACTCCTAACTAATAAATAAACTGTTTCTCATAGACCCATGTGACGAACAAAAAGGCACGTATGCATATTAAATATTTAAATAAAAAATAAAAATAGACCGAATAAATAATAATAATAATAAATACAAATAAATAAATTGTATTAATATTTAATACTCAATGTAAAAATGATAAGTATGTGCAGTAAAACCTCGATAAATGAATATTCGATAAATTAATAATCTCGATTAAATAATAATTTTCTCCTGTCTCGACTTGGGCTAATGGGATAAAATAATAACCTCGCTGAATGCATAAGATAATAATTTAAAAAAAATTCCTTGAGGCCCATTGAAAATATAAAATAATAATTCATTAAATAAGTATGAAAATTACATATATAATTC
>JAOTAX010000198.1:1290128-1300219 GCA_025629825.1 Erythroxylum guanchezii
TCTTCGAGTACATGTCTAGAATTATGCTCTATTTGGTTGGTATAGAGCATGAGGATTGCCTTGCATACTTATTAAGGATAAATATCTTGTATGACTTGGAACTTCAATACCAACATTCCAACATGAGTTCAATTTTTCTACTTGAATACTTTCTTACTTATGTTTTTTAACTTCTCCTATCTTTTAGTTCCATTACATTTATTGTGCTTCTATCATCCTGCAGATCTCAATGAATTTTCAATTTTTTCATAGCTTGCCTCTTTTGCCAGTGCTGGAAAGTGGTGCCACCATTGTACGTTAAAAAAGAAGCCTTTGATATTTGGTATTCAGCATATTCAAGCCTATCGATTATGTCTGTTTTCACTGTTATATCTCTCATATGACTCATACTCAAGTTTTATTTGTTTGTAAACTGTAACTAGATGCCTGGATGTACTTTGGGGGATTGTCTAAAGCAGTTCTTTGTTGCTGAACTAGTTGAAAATTATAATTGCAGCCATTGTTGGCACATAGCTGCATTAAAATATTTGAGCCTAAAAGATGCACAAGAGGTAATTCCTTTGCTTTCATGGTTTAGTTTTTTCCTTATAGTTATGTGACTACTTCTTGTTTCAGGTAGAGATTGAAAAACTTAGGAGATGCAGACACGATTCTTGCACCTGTCATGGTCTTTCTAGTCTTAAAAGCCTGCCATGGTCCAATGATTTTTCACATACAATCAGGCAACTAAGTCTTGCTCGGTGTCCTATGGTATGAACTATGCTCTGAACTTTCTGTTACGCTATATCCGAATTCATCTAGATTTCTAGTAGTTAATATCTATGAAGACTTTCCTCCCATGCAGATAGCAAGCGACTGAATTATTCAGAAAACCATTTCCTGCATTTAAATTGCCTGCAAACTTGTAGATGTACTGATCAGACTAAACCTGTACTTGCAGATTCTGTGCATTCATTTACAACGCGCTTCGGTAAATCAGTTTGGAGAATTAGTTAAACTTCAGGTATTTAATTTTTGATCCTTGGTGGCATCTGAAGTTTAAGTTCACTTGTGCAGCTTTGAAAGTGTTCTATTAATGATTTAAATGCAATAAGAAAGTGATGGTGGATTGCTTTGCTTGACAACTGTAGGGCCATATCAAGTTTCCATTGATTTTGAAGCTTCTTCCATTCACGTTGGAAGAACAACAGTATAATAAAGCTGGCCTTCTTCCGAACCCTTTCAGTTTGAAGTTCAGTCCTAGAATGCAAGATTGCATGTATGCACGGAACAAATGCTCGAAATCATTAGCAGCAGATCTATCTGCATGCATCCAGAACATCTCGTCTTTTGTGGGAGAATCTGACTTGTACCAAAGCGGAAAACATTCAAAAGCAACCTGTACAGATGTAGGCTTCTTAGAGAATGATCAGGTACTTAAAATAGTCAGATATAGCATCTTATGCTTTTGTTCTAATGTTAATACTAATGAACCTTTTGCATTCTTGATAATTAAGTGCTTAAAATTAGTGGACGAGCATCACATATGCCTTTTGTCTTGTCTAGGCTAGACTTAGGAGGTAAGAGCTAGTGGGCATATTAATGAGTAATGTCCCAATTCTCTTTGACCTGCAAACTTCGGCCCTAGAGGAACTGCTAATGTATATACTTTCGATGAAGGAAACATCAGTTTGAAACCTGTTATGTTAATTCAAGACATGCAACAAATTCAGTTTGTATTTGTGTCCATTTTCCCAGGTGCGTGCAAATTCAGAACCAGGCCTTTCAAAACCTTACACATACCGCCTTGCTTCTGTTGTGGAACACTTTGGAAGAGCTGGAGGTGGACATTATACTGTTTACAGAAGTGTGAGAACCGAATCCCACGAGGAACATCTTGACGGAATCATCAATCCTCCCCTGTTGCAATGGTTTTGTATCTCTGATTCTGAAGTTCAGATTGTTTCAGAGGATGATGTTCTCAATGCAGAAGCTACTTTGCTCTTCTATGAGAGAATTCTTGAAAGCTGAAAAAAAACTGCAGTTAAGCATACCACACCGTTAGTACTCTCCATAGCAGCTTCACAAACCTGAGTCCAACTTGATAATAGCACGCGCATCAGTGGAATGAAATTCCAAATCAGTAAACAAAAAGATTCTTTCATGCTCAATGTCATATTGCTCAAAAGACATGTTTTTTGTTTGTTCAAAAAGTACAGACATTGTATTCTATTACAGGAAGTACTGAATGATTATGTCACAGGACATAAGGGCCTATTGTTTGCTTTTCAACAAAAAACTTGTGAAGTTCAGAAGTTCAGGATCTTTTCTGTTATTTAAGCAAGATATCATCAGTGTTGAAAGTAACTTTTACACTTGATTGTGATCTCTTGATCTGAGTATCATATTGAACGATGAGGAAAAAAAAAACTTCTTTAAATAACATTGGTTACACAAATATTATCTTACACTTGTCTCCAGTAATGTTGCTTGTCAATGTAACTAAAGGTGATATGCATTTTTTTTAAAATATGATTTTTACTGTTTTATATATTTCAAGTAATAGTTTGTCTCCACATTATCATGCATGCATGTCCCATTATTTATAATACCTATTCATAATATTCAAACTTTGGTAGAGTTTTTATAGATACTGATTTTAATATTAAATAGCATGAAATATTGAACAAGACTCTAGAAATTTCTCTCAGATGAGAGCTCATTTTCAATTTGATTAAAGTTAAATTTCAGTTCTTCAAAAAAAGAAAATGGTTGAACTTGTTACTTAACTTTTAATTGTTAACTCATCAAGTAGTTTAGCTGAAATAACTACTTTTAATTGTGAGTTATTATATATACTTAATAACTTATCCAACACACATTTGAAGAATACTAAATGCTAGTTTTATCAAAATATAAATTAAAAAAAAGCTTACAAAGGGATCGAATTAGATTGACTAAGTCGATGCTTGATATTGTCTGTTAGTTTAGTTAACAAAGCCTTAAATTCAGTTTAACAAACATCAAGTTTGGTTAATCTTAATTCCCTCTTCTTGCCAATTTATGCATCAAGTTAAACCACTCTAATTTAATGTTCTATCAATCTTAATCCTTCTATGTAGTATTCTCTCTAAGTTAATCCAACCTTCAATTCGAAGATAAAGAAAATAGTTAATCAAAATGATATTTATATGATAAATCTATTGAAAAGTAGATTTATCTGAATTCACTACTTTATTATAATGACATTGATCAGTTTCTTTAATTAAAAGTTAAGATGGAAATTAAAAATTACAGACAAGATTGCGTTAACTCTATCGTATTGATCGTAATTATACTCGTATCATCTATAATTATTGTAATAACTTGTAATTATAAAATTTGTAATCAGCTGTTTTAAAAGTTTGTAATAATAGTCTTAGGTATATTCTTCCCTTTTCTTGCTTTCTTATCACTTTTTTCAACCAGAAACAATATCCAAGAATGCAAACCTACCCATCAGAAACTAACAGTAGAGATTAAGTAGGAATTCTAAAGAAGATCAAACATAAACTTTATATAATTATATCATTAATTTGCAGCTGTTTTAACAATATCATTCTGGAGTCTCTTGTCACAGTAAATGAAATTGACAAACAGAAAAAGAAAGTTCTGCAGAAGCTGCAATATTTCCGACTTTTTGTCTAACATTCAAGGCCAAAAATGAACACTCTACTGATATACAAAAAGGATCCGACTACTGCTACGTACTACTTATGCAGTTAGTTATATTGCATGAAAAGCTAAGCAATAGCTATGGTTTATATACATTATACTAGGGTTTTTTGCTCTCCTGTGGAGGAAAAATCGTAGAGAAGTAGGAACAAGAAGAGATTTAACACAACTTGCAGTCCTGTTTCAACCCAATTTTTTTTTTTTTTCATTTTAGTTATGTATTGGAGGCTTCTTTCTTGCTGGTGTGTAATCCATCCCCACCAGTTCATCAGGATCTGGCAATCTTTCATTTCCTTTGGATGTCTGAAACTCGTTTTGGTCCTTCTCTACTTGATGATTATCAGCCTCCTTTAACAGCTTCCGAGCTGCAAAAAGTTAAGAAACCAATCAAAATTCTGAGTCATAACCTTCGAAAAACGATGAGATTCTCAAGTTCTTTTGACCATAAATGTCAGATATGATCAAGGGGAGTAGAATTCTTACCTGTGACAGTGTTGGACACGATGCAAAGAAGGAAAAAGGTCACAAGAAGTAGATCCATGCACGAAACCTTTGCCATATCAGAAAGAAAACAGAAAAGAGGTCTTCTCTGATAATAATCTGAAAAGGGTTCGCTTTGTTCGCTAGGTTCTTGAGATTGATCTCTTATATAGAGGAGGTATAGAGGTTAAGTTACCTATATGCTTGGACATGTCTTGCCTTGGAATGTGACCTCATGTTTTGTAGTAACTCTACGTGAGCCAAAAGAGGGTCTTGTTAGAGTCAATATCAATGTCTACCTGTTGTCTTTGCATCGAAGTGGTTGCTCAGACATGATTCGAACTTTTGGAAAACCAGAAATCGGTGACTTTCTGCACATTTGTCAGCCAGTTAGGGCAGGCCACTTTGTGTCGGTATAGTTATAGTCATGATCTATGCCAATCAAAAAAAATAATCACGAGTTTCACTTTAATTTAAACATTATTTGAGGTCCACATGACATTTTCTACTTATATATATGTGAATTTGTTCATATGTATAAGATATCTTAAGGGTTCTTATAAAATAGTGTTGAAGGTTCTTTCAAACTAAATACTCTTGATACTAAAATTAGAAGGTAGAGAGAATAAACTAAATACTCTTGAACATTATTCTTTTGATTTATCCATAAGTTTAAGAGATATTTTATAAGATAAAAGATATAAATCTTTCCTATCCTTAATCCTTAAATTTTTTGAAAAAAATTCTTTTAATTTTTAGTTTTTTAGAAAAATTAATATCAATTAAAAAATAACAACAAAATACATGCGTTATAAACATCACAATTGTACTAATCTAATGCTACATTATGCATGTTGATTGAACTGAACTAATTAAATGTGACTTAAATTAATAATTTATTATAATTATATCAAATTTAATTAATTTTGCTCTGATTTAAAAGTTGAGTTTATACTGTATTAGCAATATTTGATTAGTCAACGTCTGATGTTTATTCCGCATATGTTTCATCGTTATTTTTTGTTTGAAGTTTAACAGAATGAATTTTTCTGAAAAAATAAAAAATTAGATGGAAAATTTTTTGAAAATTTTAATAATTAAGAGAATTTTCTTAAACTAAAGATAATTGTAACTTGATATATTTGTTAAACAATTATGTTATAGTGACTCATATTTATTTGTATAGATTGTGATTCTCAATTTTTTTTTAAAATTATCCAACTTACTATAATTTACACAAACATTGCCAACAACAAAAATCACACCTCACCATGTTATATTTAATCACATGTTTTGCATTACACTCTTACCTCAAAATCCATGATAATGTATTTGGTATGGTGAAAATTAGATTAAAAAATACATCTCTAATTTTGATAATTTGAGCTCTAGTAGATAAATGAAATAAGAACATTGTTATGTGCTTAAAGGGTGAGATTTGAACATGGAGACAAACCCTAGCTAGGTGAAAGAGAAGATATAAACAAATGTTTAATTAGTTATTATATGTATACTTAATTAAAAAGGGATTAATTGTGATTTTTAGTGATTATTAAATAAATACTTTTATTTTCAATATATATATAAACTATTTTCATATTACTTTTTTAAATTAAAATTTGGGATTATTAATCATCCAAAGAACAAAGCATTAATGAATGGAGGGTGAAGAACCGACAAGGATGGAAGCTGCAATCATTTTCAGATCAAACATGAGTGTAATGCATGGAAAAATCACGTGAAATCCACGGTGGACAATTTGTTTATTGGACCCTCCTTTGTCTACTAAACGAATTACATTCACTAAACATGATTAAACCTTCCTAATTATCTCTTAAGATACCGACGTTATGCTAAAGTAGAACTCAAATTATTGGAAGACAATAGACAATTATGTCAAATTTGATGACATAACTTGGAAGGTATTATTATATTTCTACAAGTTAAACTTCAATTAGATTCGATAATCCATTTCAAATCAACTAATTAGTGTTCAAGTTTTCGTGTAAGTTCGAGTTTCATAATTTAAGTTAAAATTTGTATAAATACGCTAAAACTTGACTTATATTTATAAATTATTATCTTTTTAATTGATTAGAAAAAGTATATTAATTAGCGAAGTAGTGAAATAACAATCACATTTTATCAAATTTATTATTTCCTATATAAGAAAAGTATTGAAAACTAATTGAACATAATGAGAATTAACCATTTTGTTTGATTGAAACATAAATAAGTTGATCAAGATTACATTAAATGATTGTTTGTATCTAAGATTTTGGATTGAATTGTTGACTTGAAGCTAATTTTTCTTGTTCACAAATCATGCTTCAATCAACAGCTTGGTTTGTTTGTGACGGGAGACAATATAATTGAGGATGGGGCTGCCTTCAACACAAAACACTCACCATCTTCACCAAATATTTTAAACTATTATGTGAATGACATTGTATCACTCACATTTCACAATTTCTTCCTAACCATAAACGAGGTGATTTGAATCCATAAATTTGTTCCATATTATATACTCATAAAAATGTATTTAATATCATTTATCTCATTATGCCAAAATTTTGATGAGGTAAGTTACCAAGACTTGACTATTTTTTAAAAAATTTGAATCTAATTCAAAATTTAATTAAATCAAGATCTAAATAGAGACGTTTTGATCAATAAAATTTTCAATTTATTAACTAAAACAATATTATTTTGGTCCGTTATGTCAAAATAACGTCGTTTTATCTGAATTAATTTATATCAAGCTTGGCAAAACTTAAAATCTTAGTCAACCTGAGATTAAATTACACGAAGACATGTTGAGTTTGTTAATATTAATTAGATCGATTATGTGACTTAATTCTGAATTACTAATTCAAACCTGAGATTAAATTACACGAAGACATGTTGAGTTTGTTAATATTAATTAGATCGATTATGTGTCTTAATTCTGAATTACTAATTCAATAATTATTTGCAATATGATAAATTATGAGTTATTATGTGTACCCAAATATTTTATGCAATACATTATACATGTTAAAAAATAAATTAATGATCATTCTAATTGAGTTTGTTGTTTAAGTTTATGTCATGTCTAGTGATGAGTCTAAGGAGTGTTCTAGCCTACGGTCTATCACATGCCACGCACCATGGCTTGGGCTATGTTGGGTCGTTTACACCATCAAAGGTTGTCAATTTGGAAGCTGTTTTTGGAGTCTTTTGGATGAGGCATTGGAAGGTGGTTGCCATCACAATTATGTGCCTGTCTTGGAAATTGTTGGGTTATAGTTTTATGTCATTTTCATTTTTCTTTTGCCTTTTCACATATGTTTATTTTATTTTATTGCTAGTTCTTAATATGGGACAAATAGAGAGGTACAAGGATGCAAGATCACATGTATGTGTCTGCTTATCTTCTCTACTTGACATTGACAAAATTGGATTGGCCTAGTGAAAAGCAATCTCTAAAATTCTACTCTAATGAATTAGTTATAAGATTTTTAAATATTTAATTTATTTTTTGATAAATAATCCCAATTGGGTATTTTATTTTATGAAAAAATAGGTCTTTTAAGACTCAAAAAAATTGTATAATAGAATTAACATAAGATGTGGGCTGAGCCTAGCGCTATCAAATCAACTCCTATGGACTTGGAAGATTCTTACAAAAACAATTAGACATGCAAGCTAATACTACCAAGTGGGGGGTTAATTTGTCTAAGTACTTCTAAACTTAGAATGTTGAATTGTATTACATTAAGTAACTTCAATCATACTTAAATTTAGGGTTAGTGAATTGGATATAGTCTAACCTAAAATTAATGAATTAGATGTAGCCCAGCTCAGTCAGATACAAATTAAAGCTAACGTGTCAATTTGAATTGAACAGGACATATCTGAGTTGAATAAATTTCAAGTCGAGGTCGAATTTAAGAAGCCGACGTGAATCTTAACTTGAATAGTTTAGACGGTCTAAATCTCCTTTACAATGCATTGTTGGTTTAATTTACTTCCTAAAATAGCACCATTTGGCCACTAAATTTAAGAAACTCAAAATTAAAATAATAACATTTTTTATGGCTTAAATGAATATAGGTTAGACTCGAATGTTTCTTAAAGGATCGGGATTGATTTGATTCGTTACCAAATCTAACCAAAATGATATTGTTTTAAACTAGAATAATATATAATATATATTTGATATTATCTATTAATAATTCTATTTATCTACTAAAAAATTATAAACTATATATCTAATAAAAGAATATTTAATTATACCAAAAAGATTTCATTTTAATTTCGACCTGAATCTATCTAAATTTTGGCTTGGTAGCTCAGATTACATATTAATACAATCCGACTTATTATCATTTCTTCTTAAATAAAATTTAGCGATTAATTTGTTCATCGCCTTAACTTTAAAAATATAATAATAAATTATTATAATTTTTTTGAAATTGTATCCATTACAAATTCCAAATATAATAGCATAAATTCTTCTGTAGTTCTATTAACAAGACAACAATAATAAACAAAAGGAGGCAGCTCAAAACAGTGAGGGAAGTCATGCAGTGAAGCCATATGATGAACATGAGGGAAGTCATGCAGTGAAGCCATATGATGAACATAACCTATCATAGAAAACTCTTGTTTGTGTACCAACTTTTCATAGTCTAAACCTTGTCTAATCCGAAGAGTTTTGATATCTTCTCAGGGTCAATAGCTCGCAAATCTAACGTAGAAAACGAACGTTGATGGTTAGGCATTCCAGTTCCTCCATTGTGGTTGATCATGTCTTTTATGGTGGCCTGTAAAAGCGTGTAGTTCTGTATGTTCTTGATGGCATTAGGATGAGCATCGCTTCTTCGAACTCTCTTTTCATCATTGGTGCGAAGAATGGGAGAGAAAGATGGACGAGAGAAAGATGGACGCAGACTGTGTCCTTCAATGGTCGGTTTTAGAATAGAAGATGTGTCACTTGCGCTGTTTCCTGCTTCTGTCTCAGGGCCACTTACGCTTGGCTCCGAAATGGTCTAAACAAAGAAGAAGATCAGAGCTTAGACACAGAAAAATCGTTTCCTCCTTCTGAGAAGTTGAAAAAAGAAGCTCTAGAACCGTGATGTTTCTTCAGTTTCTGTCAATAATGGCGTCTGCTCATTATTATTACTATTATTTCATAACCTTAAGGGTTATCTGCGGTACGTAATTTGTGACCATTTTTCACTTGAAGAACCTAATTGCATGTAATGCATCAGCAGAGAAAGAATCCCCTTTTTTTCTCTCAGATATGGATGTTGATTATTGAAGATGAAGAAAGAATACCTCTTTAACTGATTCAGTTCCCTCTTTGATCTGTGGAGTTACCAGGTTCTTTCTTCCCTGAACTTTAATGCTTCTTCGAGAGGAATGTTTTTTCATGTTCTTCCGTCTGCAAGAATTAACGATTGGATGTTAGAAAAAAACTGAAAAAGTTGAAACCAAATCAGTAGGATTAGTTACTCTTAGAGAAGAACTGAAACTCCAGAGCTGGAAAGAACAATATACCTTCCCTGATCATTGCCTCGAGTTGGTTCATCCTCCTCTCTGCAAATTACTGGCAGACCTGAAAGGTCGCATGCTAATGGACTTGAAGAGAAGAACTGCAAGAAAAAGGAACTGTTGAATAAGTATCTTAGACACAAAACTTGCAGAGGAACTCTCATTTCGGTTGCCTTTCCATGTTCAGACGGGAATTTTTAACCAAAAGCAGGAAATTGTTATATGCACTTACCAGGCTTTGAAGAGCAGAAGCAGCAGTGCCACGATATGATGGGTTCAGGTTAAGAAGATTGGTCAGAAGACCAATTGAAGATTCAGGAAAATCCTTAAAGGCTTCTTGCAAACGTGGTTTGTAATGTTGTGGAGGTCTGAAGCTCGTT
>JAOTAX010000198.1:1303925-1344881 GCA_025629825.1 Erythroxylum guanchezii
CCTAGTAAGATCTGACTGCATGAATTCGAATACAAGATAAAGACTGTATTGCATCCTTGAAGTAGCCACTCCTTCAAACTTGATGATATTGGGATGGTCAAGCTTCTGCAGAATCAGGATCTCTCTAGCCATAAACTTGACACTCTCAGGTTCTGATGTGTCAAAACGAACCTTCTTCAGAGCAACAAGCTTTCCTGTTTCCCTATCTCGAGCTTTGTACACATTGCTGTAAGTTCCCTGACCAACCTGAGAAAAAAGGGAGAACAGAAAATAAACAGAAACCATGAACAGAATTCGGATGACCACGGATCGATCTTTTACTGAATTTAAATGCCAAAAGGAGATTTTTTGAAAGAAGATAACAATTTTTTGTTTCTGGCTTAGGAATTCTACAAAAACATATCAAACAGATTCAACTCTACCGCTTCACGTATGAATCGTCCTAAACAACATATCAAGCACTGACCTTGGCAAGCTTATCGTAGGAATCAGCACTCTTAGGAACCAGACCAGCCAAAACTTCTCTAGGAACATTTTCAACCAGCCACTTTGGCCAGCCCCCCTCAAGCTCCTCTACTGTAAACTTCTTCAAAGTAATCCTTTCTGAAACATTTGTGTCACCTTTCTTCACTTCTTCACCGGCGGCCCCCTTTCCTCTTCCCCCATTTGCTCCGTTCAATGCAACCGGCCTCTTATTATCCACCTCTTGCTTAACCAACCTCCCAGAATCCTTCCCCACCCTTCTCGACCCGGCAAGTTTGCCTCCATCTCCTTCTCCACTGTAACCATTTTCATCTTTCATCTTCTCAAGCCTTCTTGGTGGTGATAAGTCAGACTTCCTTGATAGAACACACCCCATGATCTCTCTCAGAATCCTCAACTTGGCGCGGAGAATCCAAGTTACGGTGATTGCTAGGTGACATAGTAAAGGAGGATCATAGAGTTTGAATGGAAGAGTCATATATTTTCCATGAAAATGAAAACCAAATGTGAAAAGATACCATGATATTAGCTAGCCGTCCTTTAGCCGGTTTCAGATTGGAGTTTAGTAACTTGGAAAACATGTTTGGCTTCTTTGTTTGGTGACAACTTTTTCTTCGCCATGGACAAGATTGAGAATATTACAGAAAGATTTTGGTTTCATCCCTTTTCTTCTCCATTATCAATGACTTCGGACTGTTTTTCCAAGGTATGTGTTCGCTCATTTTGGCGTATAAATGCATGTAAATATCATTCTGTCCAATCACTCCATTGCTTTTCTGGAAATCACCTGGCACTTGTCATCTTCAGTTTTTTAGTTCGTCTTTTGTCTCATCTCATAAGAACTTACGAAGAGTAATGGTATGATAACACAGAATTTAGACTTTTTTACATAATAAAATTAAAGGTTTGGACTAGTGGGATTCGGAATTGAAAACTAATAAACATGATACGGCCAAGTTGAAATGGTCGTCGTGTGACAACAGAAACCAAGTTTCACTGTGTCTACCTGATAAAAGACAAGACTTTTCAAGCTGAAGCTACCTTCAGTTTGACCTGTGTATGATATGTTGCTTGTTATCTTAACATGTCTCACTTTATGGAGTAAAAAGGAACATAGACTATAACTCCTGTATACACCTAAAACTCATGTAGTAACTAGGAAACGATTTTGCAGGCTTGTGCCTTACCATACATAAAGAATGTCTGGAAGTATAGGGTGCAAGCGGGGAAGAACAAAAAGAGAAGTTGTGCAAAAGCTCCCAGATTTGTCTTCTCTAATAGTTGTAATGTAATTTATTGAACATGCAACTGCTTCCCTACGTGCCCAAAAACAAAAACAAGAAACATAACAATTGCTATTTTCAATATATCTCCAAAGAGGCAACTGAAAGCTATGATCCATATAGATATCTTTGGAACTGAAAGCTTTGATCCATATAGAGATTTGAATCGAGATACAGACGGACTGAAAATTGTTATTATCAACATTCAATCAAGTCGTCTAGTATAACATTATTCCTCTCTCAGGGTGTTCTAGATTACTAGTTAAAAGTTCTGCCGTTGCTCAAACTGTTGCGGCTAATAATCCTTCAAGAAGAAGATAGGCCAAGATCAAAGGGTCCTACAGAATCAGTCTGCATCAAGGGGAAAATAAACAGAAAATTAGTTATTCTGCAACTCAAAGACAAAAGAAAAAAGCTCCATTGCAAATAGAAGTACCCATTTGATTCCTGACAACCCAAGACTCCTTTCATCACTGTACACTCGAGAACAAAGTGACAAATCTGACTCAGAATCCTTAAGAGCATATCCTTGAGGAAGACCAGATTGGGTATTGACCTGAAAAATTAGACATAAGAAATTGTTGTGCTAATTATTGGACAAGTTTCACATTCTTCAGGTTTAGTCTTAACTTCTCAAAATAAGTAGTTCCCTATACCAACAGTTCAGGATCTAGCCTCATGAATGCCTTTTCTGAAAGATCCTTATCTAATTGAGAATTTTGCTGAGATTCATAATTATTAAATTAAACGGCAACATGATTTACAAGCAAAGTTCTTCTAAAGGTTTTAAGTTCTAAATATACCTATTGCTAAATATGGCCAAATTTTGATCTCTCTCTTTCTTCACAAATAAAATTTGGATCCCTGACTTGAAATAAAACTGGGCATACCTCAGTTTGGTCAGAAAATTTAAATGACTTATAGGAATCTTGACCACAGATCTGGGAGAAAACAACTTCGCCTGAAGCAACACCTTTGGCTGTTGAAGGGAATTTTTGAAAAGAAAATGCGTGACATGTATTTTCAGCATCCAAAATAGATAACCCTGAACCATGGGGGGGTGGTGTTGTACTTTGAAAACCACTTATTTGAGCAGTAATGAAAGCATCCAAAGAATCAGAGATTAACTGAGATGGCTGCAGCCCTGCATCATTCCCATCTCGTTTTGGATTAACATTGTTCACTTTACCCTGCATGGATGCTTCAGATAGTAAACCCCCAATACTTATGTTAGTCAGGCCATCATCCCACGGTGCTGAAGACTGTTCAACACCAACATTTGCTCTCACTTCGTTACCCTGGTTACATCCAAATGATTAAGCACAGATCATAACAATGCAACATGTAAAGCATGTTTCCACAAAACATTCTAGAAGTATAAATATAGCCTGTCTATAAAAAATTCTACTTAACGAGCATCCATGAAATATGCTTTAATCAACTTGATTTTTCCAAAAAAAAAAAAAAGGCAACTTATACTACAGTGAAAGTTAGATTATCAGCAAATTACCAAGCATGAAATCCAGGTTCATTGTAATATCATCATTAGGAAGCAAAAGAAATCTATGTTATTCCACAATAATACACCAGGAACAGTCAAACATGAACAAGTACCATAGATTCAGCTGATCCGTTCCCAACCACAGCAACATCTGTTGTCCCATTTGCAATGAATTGTCTGGACTCTTTAGGTACTTCAGTCTCTTCCCCTTCTGTATGCATGTTTCCTCTATCAGTTTCTGTATTTTCCTGCATGTCTTCAGAATGTTGATAAGCCTTAGAGGGAGCTGCTATTGAAGGGGCTTCGCAAGAATTTGTTTCAGAATTGGAGAACCAGCCATACCTTGTCAAAAAGATAAGTCAGAAGCTCGAATTATAAAAACTGCTAAATCTCAAAATATAAGGCCAAGATAAACCTTAAGCGGAAAACAGAGGGGCATCCTATAGCTACAAAAACATCCCCTGCACGGACATCATTTTCATTCAATGTCCATAAGTAATTAGCTGTATCTTCAGATGCACTATATGGTAAAAGAATGGGCTCCCCAACTGCAATTCTTGAACCGCCCCATTTGCTATTGAGGTGCTTTAGCACAGAAGATATCCTTTTCCGGGAGCTTAGTGTGAGTTCCAAATATGGATGATAGCCATCCTGCCCAATAATATTAGCAGTTAGATACAAATTAAGGTACAAAGATTTCTGATTTTGTTGAAGGTTAAATCAGCCAAATTAACCTTTTCTAGTCCAAGGCGAGTGTCTTCATCCACTGGAAAAAGTTGCAACTTGACCTTCACAGAGGGATGAAAGGTTTGTTCAGGATAGTTCTTGGGTACAGTATTCACTGTCTCTGTGACAGGCTTGTCACTGTCTAAAAGATGAGGATGCAAGGCTTGAGCTAAACCAGCTTCAGTAACTCCAACATCTACTGCATCAGAGGAATATAAAGCTTAAGTAAATTAGCAGATTACAGATAAATCAAATAAATGACCAAAAAAGTTGAATCACAGGAAGCTCGGAACCTTCAGATAAACTATAAAGTATATATATAGAAAATATTGATGATCACTATTGTTTGTAACTTCACAAAACCAACTACCTTTTGATTTGAATTTCATCTTCGTGGCTTTGCTCCTAGATTTTGCAACATGTCTCCTGGGGGCCCCAACTATAAGCTTGATGGGCTTATCAACAACCTTCATGGTTTGCTTCTCAGAAGTTTTCATCAAATTCAGCTTTCCTGCATTTTATAACAACAGTAAGGTAGTCTTTACTTTCTTCATTGCTAGGAAGCCATTAAATTCCAAGCATTCAGAATATTTGAGCCTCAGAAAGAAGTTAACCCACTGTAGCAAACACACGCCAAGTGAAATCACACATGCACTCAAATTCGCATAAAATAATTGAATTGACAAAGAGAAATGATCACATTTGATATTCTTTTTCCGTAAACAAAAGGCAGACACAGAGAACCGTAACTAAAGAAAATCCGTAAAAGAAGAGATTATCAGCAACAAAAAATGAACTTCCCCAAATCATTGGTTTACAAGAAGCTGAATACCCAATTCACCATAAACACGTTATACTAAAGTTTCACCGAAAATATTATATTCTCGCCAATCCACAGCAGGCATATACTTTACCGATCCTCAATTGCTGAACTTTGACCCAAGAAACAGAAAACATCAATCATATGTACAATTCGTTAGTATCGCATGGCTTTTGCTTCAATCATGCAACTGAAGGCCCTAGTTCCCAATTCGATCCAACCCTAAAATTAAACAAATAAGTCCTCTCTGACCACCAAGCCAATTGCCCAATAAGTAATCCGGAAAAAAACTTTAAAAGATGCAATCCGTTGAGGATTTAATTGGACCCAATATAGAATAGGAACCCTAAAACGGAAGCAGAAGCCGAAACCTCTCGCTAAAAACAATGATTAAATAAACAAACAAACAATAAAAGGAAACATAGCATGATTAAGAAGGACGGGTCGGGTACCTGATCAAAATCTGACGCGCGAAGGAAGGGATGGGAGAGGAAATGGATTTGAAATGAGAAGAATATGAAAAAAAGCAAAGCAAAACAGGAGTGCTTGGCGGGAAGCAATTGTGATGTGACGACGAAGTGGGAGGGAAAGAGAGAGCTTATGGGCCTGAAGCCTTGGGCTATGAATTCAAAGGCCCTTTAATGTTTACATTAAAGTTGAAAGTATAATATTTATTATACTTATTTTTTATATTTTTATTCATATGTATTTATTTATTTTTATTTATTCATTTTCTATTATCTTGGATTTTTATTTTTACTTTTATTTTTACTTTATTATTTTAATTTTTTAATAAAAATAGTCTCTCTATTAGCTAAAAGTAAGGATCATTCTCTTGTTACTTTACAAATATTTTTCGATAACAAAATTTTAATTCAAATATTTATGAGAATATACGAAAGTTCTAAAATATTTAAATTTTAAAATATTTTAAGATTCTAAAAGTGTTAGAAATTAGACGATAACAATATTTTAATTCAAATATTTATGAGAATATTTGAAAGTTTTAAAAAAATTAAAAAAAATTAAAAAAAATTAAGATTCTAAAAGTATTAGAAATTAGTCGGATGCAACTTTGACTTAAATTAAACTCACTTAAATTAAACTCAATTAAAAAATTTTAATTGTACATTAAATCATATTAGATTCAAAATTATCACACATTTTGATATTTAATAATTACTTGGACTCATTTTTTAGAGTTATAAAGTCTAACATTAATCTATTAAAATTAGGAATAGAAATTGGTTGACTCATGGGCCTAAATTAAATTATTTTTAATGGGCTAAATCAGGTCCAAATTGATTCGAGATCTATTTTTTAAACAAAATGACATCGTTTTACTTTAAAAAGTTAGGTCTCGAATAGGCCTGAACTCAATTAGAAAAAAATATTATTTTACACTTTTAAATTTTAAAATTTTATTTTTAAAAAAAATTAACAAAATCAACCTATGAATCGATACATTGTCATCCCTAATTAAAATCATGTAGCGAAAGCATTCTTCAGTCCTATGCATACTTCCTTCCTTTATTATATTCATGTCACATAATATTTGAGACTTATAAGGTTTGATTAAATTTCTAACTATCCTTCACCTTATATAACTAAAGGGTTACTCGTTTATCAAGTGAACAATATATTTATAGCATCCTTTTCTTAAGATCGATAATTTGGACTTTTTTAAGCTTAACATGAATGAGTTAGATTTAAATTAATCAAGTTTGAATTCAAGGTAATTTTAAAAATTTACATTTTATTACTTAAATATTATTGTTTTATTTTAAATTTTATTAAATAAAATAATTTATTTTATCTTAATTTCAATTTTAACCAACTCACTTAAAAGATTTGAGTTAGACCCTCATATAATTTAATAACGCATTTATTTTTCTTCAAGAATGAAATTTTAATTATAATATCAAAATTTTAACATTCAAATTACCTTCAACACTATCTTTATAAAAATTTGGAAACATACTCGCTACTAATTAGAGATAAAATTATTTATTATTGAACCTTTCCAGACCTCATTTATTAGCGAAATTTATACTAAGTATTGTTATTGTTATAAATTTATCGTAAAATTTAACTAAGAACATTATACTTCTATAAATAAAAGTTGATGTGATCCTAGAAACAAAACCTAGCAAGATCAACATATTGTCGTTTTCATAAATTTATTATAAGAATAGAAAATATTATAGACCTACTCGTACACGTAAAAGTTGACGTAACCCTTGAAAAACCACAATTGGACAAGATCCAACATTGTGTTTATGAAAATTGAGAAGAGGTTATTGTGTTCAAGAAAAAAAGTGATGGATAGCAAACATGAGAAATGAAATGGAAACGCAATTGCAATGAAAAGCCAGAGAAATATTACATATCGAATGGAAAACGTATGCGTGAATAGCGTGTGTGCTTCACCAATCGCCCAAAAGCAACAAGAGAATGACTCCTAACGTTAAATTCCTATTTCATTCCCACGTGAAAATACATTTTCTTTTCCTTCTTCTAAACCCAAACCTAATCCTAATCCTATGTGGAAACGTAACAACCGCATAAGTTCCCACCATTTTGGAACTCCCGTCTCCTTTTATCTTTATCTAGTTATTGCCTCAGTTTAAATTGCCACATTTTTTAATCATTTAATGTTTTCGGTTTAGTTTCCAATTTTTTTGTTTAATTTGTTTTAGCGATTTTAGTTGTTAAAAATTTGATCAGTTTATTAATTAATTAACAATTTTCATAAATTAATGAGTTTTTATAAATTAAAATAAATTAATTAATTTGTTTAATTCAATTAAAATTTAAATTATTCAATAATTAAGTACATTCTCTTTTAATTATATTTTAAAATGTTAAATTTTATTCAATTTTTAGTTAGTTTTATGAAAGTTTAATACGAGTTAAAATTTTTAAATCTTAAATCACTTATATTACCAATTTAACTTTTAGTTGAGTTTTTTTATTAAAAAGGAACAAACGCTACAGATTATATAATTAGACGTGGGTGACTAATCCCAATAATATCTTCTACGAGGGTTATGGTGGAGTGGTAGGGGCTCCTCCATCCTTAATCAAGGTCTCGAGTTCGAGTCTTGAGAATGGAACCGCTTTAAAACTCGCGAGGGAGAGCTTCGCCACCCCATAAGGGTCCTACCCGGCTCAAATCCGGACTAGTCGGTTGTCCAATGGCACTGGATACCGGGTGGCTTGACCAAAAAATGTATAAAAGTGGTAACCCATATGTCAAAATTAACAGCATAGTTGGCGAGCCAGTCCGCACAGCGATTTCCTTCGCGGTAAGTATGACGAGGAATCACGACCCAGTTGCAATTAAGCAGTTCATTAACGCCCACGATGAGAGGATTGTGCGACATGGTGCGTTTGTTGGAATCCGACAAAATCCTCATCACTATCTGAGAGTGAAGTTCTAAAACTATTTTGCAGTGTCTCAAGTCCCACGCTAGGTACAGTTCAGAGAGGACGTCCCAAAATTCTGCAGAAATCGAAAAGCACTAGTCGATATTTTGAATAAAATCGTCAAAGCACTGAATATAATATATATAATGTAGTTAGGAGGGAAAAAAAAAAAGCCTTCAATAATTAACTAGGCCGTAGAGGCAATTAAACACATCAAATGAACGTATAAATGCCTTCATGCTCAAGGATGGAAAAACAGAATACACATACAATATAATAAAAAGTACATAAAAATATAACTAGCAATTCTTTGTAATTAGATTCCTGCAATTTATGGATTAGATTTAAATTGAATTCAATCTAAGCAATACAAAATTTGTTTTATTAAATTAATCAATGTTGATTCAAATATTTCAAAATGTGATCCTTAAGTTCAACTCCTATCTAAACAGAATCAAATTTTAATTATTTCTTACTTTGTTCTATTAAATTTCATTTACATATTTATGTGGGGTTCACATAAATGTGTGGATCAGATTAAGTGACATAAGATTAGAACACCCACCCTAATCGGAAGAGGGTGTTCTAACCTTATCTAAACACATTAAAAGCCTTCAATAATTATTTGGACAATAAAACAATTAAAGCGCATCAAATTGAGTTTGATTTGAAATTCGATTCAAATAATATAAAATTAATATCAATTAAATATTTTAAAATAAATTAAGTTGGAACACAATTTAATTTTTATTTTAAAATTTTTATAAAATGGAAATTTTACACATGAGATAAAAACAAAGGGAAGTAATTTATTTCACATGCCCTACTTTAAGGGTAATAGAAAAGATAAAGAGTGTCTCAATCAAATAAGTAAATACCATATTATATGCCTATTAAATGTGAATTTATTGTGCCTAAATTACGGGATGTTAACTTGCTCTAAAAGTCAACATTCTTTAGCAAGTAACTTCCATGTCTTCCTCTCCATCTCTTTCCACGTGGTGTGTGCCCCTTAATTATGGATTGAGAAGCATATAATATTTTTTAAAATATTAGCATTTTATTGCGTTAATTAAATTCTATTTTATTATTTAAAACTATTTAATTTTAAAAACTATTATTTTTATATTTATAATTAATCTCTTTATCTCTATTATTGAATGTCTTAAACAAAATTTTTAAATAATTAAGAGTTTAAAATCATTGTCATTATCAACACCCAAATCCATTAAAATAAAATTTAAGAAGATTTGATAATGTGGAGCCTTAATTAGAGAGAGAAAGCAACAAACATTGAGATACTTTCATTATTTTTCTAATATAAATCAGATTCTATTTGAAGTTAATTAACAACTAATCAAATTAAGTTCCCTTAATTAAACTAATTAAAAAAAGGAATATTGTACACGTGTATAGGTTCATGGAACGTGGACAGGACAAAGGCATGTTAACGAAAATTCAAAATCCGTTACAATTAAAATAAAAAAAGAAAGGTTATTTATTTATTTTAAATCAGTTAATTTTTTTGTTAACTTATGTTAATATATTATCTTCGTCGTCACACTCATTCCAAAATTATGCAATAAAACGGAGTTTGAAGAATTATCGTCATATTTAGTTTGAAGTTCTGCAATAAAACATAACCTGAAGAGATATAATAATATATAATCTTATTTTTATCTGTATTTTATAATTTATATTTAATTTTAAATATAGTATTTAATTTTATATTATCAAGTAAAATAAAAAATTATTTCTGTTGCAGATTTATTAAAAAAAAAGTGTCTTTAGCTTTAATGGGTTTGATCGGAATTGTCGAGTTCATATGATAAAAATTTGTCTTTGAATTTCTTATTTTTGGTTCTTTTTTAGTGAAATTTTTAACGAAAAGAAGGAATTTTCTTTCAGACGTTTCAATCACCAAATTCCTTAATAACATCGTAAACCCCTCGAAGAGCGAAGCACTCTCTACTTTTGCTTGTTTGGTTTAGTTTTGTGCTTCCGTTTTCTGTTTGTTTCCCGGCAAAAAGACTTTCTCAGCATTCCCTTTTTCCGGGAAAACAAAATTGAAGCGAAAAGGTAGAAGCCAGTCGTTCCAGTTACAGTACTGAGTCGTGGCAGTGGTTGATTTCGGGCTGTTGAGCTGTCATGAGTGTGATTTGCCGTAGATAACGTCTTTTTCGCGTGTAATTGTGTGGGTTCGTGCTGGATCTGCTTGTAAAGCTTTGAAAATTGGGTTCATTTTCGCGATCTAGTTGTGTTTGCTTGTTTGATTCGTTGATTGGGGTATGTATTCGTCTGATTTCGGTTTTTGAGTGACAGTGTTAGTGGTGGAGGTTTTGTTGACGTTGTAGTTAGAGGGTTTTAGTATGATTTTGATCTACTTTTCGGTGATTTATATTTTGTCGTCTTGTTTTCGTAATTCATGTTTGAAGTCACTAGTTATTAATGCGTTACGGTGTTTTATGATAGTGCTCGTTGTTAATGTGCATCTCTGAGAATGGAGAATTCCCACGAGTGTTCAAAATTTTGATGTCGGCTTGTCCACTGGATGCGATTTGTGCGGTCGTTCATTGTTGTGGTTTACATTTTAGCTTCTCCAAGTCAATAATTTTGAAAGTTTTGAGTAATTTTGGTTTTTACCCTTTTGTGCTTATTTTGATCTGCTTCTGTTACCGATGTCTCTTTAGCATTTCTTTTGCTTCATTTCATTATGATCTCTATTGTTACAAGATCTCTGTTGAATATATTGCCATTTTGTTGTTTTGGATTCTTACTGTTATTCAGTTATTTGTTTGAACAGATGAAAAATCTTCTGTCTGTATTTTTCCTTCTTTATTTCTTAATTCTTATTTTTCATCTATATTTGCAGGTTAGCTGTGAATATAAGGACAACTGAGCTTTGACCTTTGAGCGTAGTACTACGCTCATGAATAGCAACCTCTGAAGATTCTGCTGATAATTGCAAGATATAGAAGAAAATGTCTAAAGCAAGCGTGGCAGATAAGAAGGCAGCAATTGACGCAGCCTCATGGTTGTTCAATGTTGTTACATCTGTTGGAATAATCCTTGTTAACAAAGCCTTGATGGCTAACTATGGTTTTAGTTTTGGTATGTCCCTGATCACAACCAATATATTGTAGTTTCATCTACAGCTAGACTTGCATCACGTAAACCTTTGCTTATTTTTTTTGGAACATGTTTATTCTCTTAGATATATTGAGTGTCTGTGTGGTTGATTTAGGTGTAACCACGTTGATTGGTTTTATGTTCTTTTTTTCGTAGGACTTTGTTCAGTTTTGGCCACAACCTATATGCTAATAATGGTTTAGAAGTTTGGTCATCATATATATAAAACAAATGGCCACGTGACAATTAAAGGGGATTTTAGACTCACCCTTCTTCATCAAGGATATGGTGTATAGCTTATATAGGACGTCATAATTGTGTTTTGTCCTTTTCTTAATTTAGAGTTTTGACTATGTTAAACAGCCCATACCCTTTTGTGCTTAGAAGTTAGTGTAATTTATGAAATGGATAAGGTTGAAAGGTAGCGAAGAAGACCTTTACTTTCCTGTAAACAAGTTTTTAAAGCGGCACATGAACATTCTAAGTTGTTTCAGCTAGATTCTTGTTCTAGAAGCATTTTTTCTATTACAAACTTCATGACATAAAGGATTTATATGCTTGATCATACCATTTAGAGTGGAAAACTTCCCAATCTGATCTCTCCTTAATATTCATTGCATTTTTGGGACTGGCAATGGTATGGGGTCAAATGCTCTAGAATTTTCTTAGGATTTTAATCCTCTTGTTTCACTTGTGAAACTGATGCAATGGACGAAGGATTTAGAGAATTTAGGGTTACTGAAATTTATATAAACAATAAATTATAGGTCTAGAAATTACTTGTAGGTCTTAAATCCCAATATGAGAATTAATCTTAGGAAAATAAATTTCAGAACAAGTATAAATATGCTATTATAATCTAAACATTACTTTAATTTGACCATTTCTATTAGCCTTGGAATATTTTGGAAACCTGCCTTTGATCTTATTAGATGTAGCCCTAATTTGAACATGTGTTCTGTGTTGAAGCATTGAATTTGTTTATTCTGCACTATCCCTGATCTGTTAATGGTTCATGCAGCTACAACATTAACTGGTCTACATTTTGCCACAACAACCTTGTTAACTTTGGTTCTTAGGTGGCTGGGTTATATCCAGTCTACTCACCTACCATTTCCTGATCTTCTGAAGTTTGTTCTGTTTGCAAACTTCTCCATTGTTGGAATGAATGTGAGTTTGATGTGGAACTCTGTTGGATTTTATCAGGTCAGTGTGAAATTCTGAGCTCTGTCTGTCTGTGTTGTGGAGAACATTCTAGAAGTCACATTGTTTTCTAATGTCTTTTAGAACCTCTTGTCAGATTGCAAAGCTAAGTATGATCCCAGTATCCTGTTTTCTTGAAGTGGTGTTGGACAATGTCCGATATTCAAGGGACACAAAGCTTAGCATAGTAGTGGTTCTCCTTGGAGTTGCAGTATGTACTGTAACAGATGTGAGTGTGAACGCAAAAGGATTTGTGGCAGCAGTAGTGGCAGTTTGGAGCACTTCTCTGCAGCAGTATGTAAGTAATTCTACATTGCAACCATAATTTTGCACATAAATGGCGTCATGCAATGGATTGGTGATGGATCTTCAATGATCCATGATAAAGACATATTTAGCCTCAGGTTCTAAATTGTACTTTTATATGCAATGTAATTCCCCATTAAGTAAGAACAATTGATTGGACTCTTACCATCTTCTCATCTTATGGTTGAAGTTGAGATTTGTTCACAAGGTGCTTCGCCCTGCACGGCTCCATTGGAATGTAGTTTACTTGTTCTTTTCCTAATCTTATGCAATACCATGCGTTGTCTTGTTTCCATGGTATTTATGATGTTGAGGGATTTTCTTATCGTGACAGTATGTACACTATCTTCAACGGAGGTATTCTCTTGGGTCTTTCAATTTGCTGGGACACACAGCTCCAGCACAAGCTGCATCTTTGTTGGTAGTGGGCCCCTTTTTGGATTATTGGTTGACAGAAAAGAGGATCGATGCCTACCCCCTTGGTTTCACATCTGCTGTAAGTTTCTAATTATAATGTCAATTCTAGTTGGCATTGAGTGGTTAATGAAGAACCCGACCAGTAAAACTGCTATCCTTTATTTTAAATGTTTTTGTTATCTGTAAACCTATCTGGATATAAATATCCTTGCACCACATACATGCATTAAATATCTCTTACTTTGTTTCATGTCCCTACTTACGTATGTAATTGCTATTAATCAAAGTCAGGAATGTGACAAATTAAATCAACTCGTATGTTAACACAGAGACATTGTAGGAAACTAGTAGATTTTTGGTTGGATATTTTCACTACTAGGCTGTCTAGATCAAAAACAAAAGCATCTATCTGCCAATTGGGGTTCTCATATGCTGGCACAGCCATATGCTGCCTATTTTGCTTACTGTTTTGAGAAGTTGTAGCCTGGAATTGTTCAAGAATGACCTCATGGAGGTCCAATCTCAATTTCTGGAATTACTGGTGGGCAAATTTATGTGATTAGAGTGGTAGAGGAAACATAATATACCATAGAGTCAGATATTTGGGTCTACCAGACGAGAATGAGCTGTTGTCCCTGTGAACCATGGGGAAGGTCAAAACTTTTACCTGAAAAATTGGGATTAATGATGTAATTAAGTACTACATGGCATAGATCAAGCTGCAGAGTGATGATTTCAAAAGTTTTACAATTTCCCCTATATTTTCAACGGCCAAATGCAGTATATTTTGATCTGAGGCCTACCCAGATAATCCATTTATCTCAGGAAATCCTTAAACGATTCAAACTATCATTCGTGCTTGTTTGGATGTGCTACACCCTGTTTGTAGTGATAAAATAGTTGGTAAGGTTTATTCTAACTCTTTGCTTACTGGGAATCTAGTGCCTAAAAGATCAGCTTGCAATATCTAACCATCATAGATAGTTTGAGGAGGTAGAGGTGAGTATTGTTTTCTTCAAACTTGAATAATTACAGATTCATGAGTTCCTGTGAGTCTTCAAAGCGAGTACCCTTCACTTTTAAATTTCCTAAGCAATAATTCGTCAGCATTGGTGGGAAGTAGCATCATGCTGTGGTTTAGTGGAAATTATACTTGTGCTTTTATATGTTATGCCTTGGGATATTAAGTGCTTGAATACTTTATTCAAGGATAATCCTGTTGTTCTTGCTTTGTTCCTATTGTGGATATTCAGCAAATTGTATTGCGCTGCACCAATCAACTTGGTTCCATGGCTGGACAAATTTTTCTCATTTTTGTGGCGGGACATATAATGCGTGCTCTTATTATTCTTGCTTTTAGAAATAATTACATGTTTGATTTGAGCTGCTCTTTGTTGTCTGCAGTTGTTCATAGTCCTATCATGCAGCATTGCAGTGGGAACGAACCTCAGCCAATTTATCTGCATTGGCAGATTCACTGCTGTGTCATTCCAAGTACTTGGTCACATGAAGACAATTCTAGTCCTCATCCTAGGTTTTGTTTTCTTTGGGAAAGAAGGTCTTAACGTTCAAGTTGTTGTTGGAATGATCATTGCCGTAGCAGGAATGGTCTGGTACAGTAACGCATCATCTAAACCTGGTGGCAAAGAACGGCGCAGCCTTTCAATGAATGGCAAGCAATCACAAAAACATGATAGGTTATCAGAATCCAGCGAAGGGGATGAAAAGGTGTAGGAGTATGGTTAAAAAATCTCTGGAGAACCATGACGGAAGACACTT
Organism: Erythroxylum guanchezii; assembly: GCA_025629825.1. NCBI lineage: Eukaryota > Viridiplantae > Streptophyta > Magnoliopsida > Malpighiales > Erythroxylaceae > Erythroxylum > Erythroxylum guanchezii. Next base: position 1,319,002 of record JAOTAX010000198.1, read on the forward strand.
AATGAATTATATTAGATCAGCTAATTTCACATGGCACTTTGGAGTTGGGAGGTCATAATCTTTGATTGCCATAATTTTTTCTCCGACAGATCTTTGATTTCATTTCTTTTCTTTTTTTAAATGTATTTGTTGTTCTTAATTTATTCAGGTGAAAGGATGCTTTCTGTGTGGGATGCAATATCCCCATATAAGAAACATTTTTCAAAGTTGCATTCTATAGTAATTTGTTTTCTCATTTCATATCCAACCCTTCAATTCCTTTCCATATCCTGAAGGCCTCTGATGTTTTCCTTTCTCCTTGTAAGATCTTGAACGCTAAAGACACATGCGCGATTCCATTTGGTGGACCGCTCTTGGCCAATATATGTGAGTATGCAATAAAAAGCAAGTTGAAGTGATTTCAATATACTTGATCTTGCACACACATTTGAGTTGCATTTCGTCAGAATTTGACTGCCTAGTAAATGCTGAAATGAGGTTAGGTAGGTAAGAGTAGAGAAGAACCCTGAATAAATTGATCTCCACTAAAACAACAAGAAGGTGGTCTATAGTTGGTCATAGATAGTGGTCCCAGATACTATTAAGGGATAAAAGAACAGTAGATGCACTTGACACTACTATTGGGAGAGAACAGAAACACGAACAGGAAGAGCAACAGGAGCTGCCAATTAATCTGATATAATTGAGAAATGGGAATTGGTGCATTCATCCAAAGCTCTTAATTGGTGGGTTAAATGTATATAGAAAGCCCCACTAATGAGTGTTGGACACCATCTGCACACGTGCACGTGCTCCATTGATAAGGTGGTGCAGTTTGGGGTCCCATTTTCTCTTCTTGGTTTTGTTTGGATTCATGGAAAAAAAAAAAAATCTACCCGCCTGTTTTGAAATTTGTCTGCATTTACGGCCCCTTTCTCTAATTGGGGAAGATGGTTGCTTCAGCCTTTAGCTTCATTAGGTTTATTATATGCAAAGCAAAATTCAGGCAGTGTAGTAGAGAGTTCATGATTTGACTCCAGATTGCCAGAGTAGTGAAATCTAGGTCATGCTGACTATGATGCTTCTTTGGAACAGATGTATCCAGTACTCCTCCTGATACATCAAACTCTACCTTATAATTATTTTATCTTTTTTTTCTCATTACAATTTTTTAATATCCAAAAAAATCACAGCAACTACCCTTTAATGCCTATTGAATAATAATCCTCAAATTGTTACTATAGATTTTACTATAGGTTTGTCTTGTAAAGGCTTTGAACATTTTAACTATATACTTTGATATGATTCAAAATTAAATGGCATGCATAATTTTAATAATCGATCGTAAATTCTAAAATAAACTTGTATTCTCTAACTAATTTAAGTAATTAAGTATTTTTATTCTTAATTTAAACAATTAAAATCATTTAAACCTTCCCATGTATGTGTACTTCAATTTGTATTACTTATCAACACTTCCTCAAATGGGTACTTTTGCAAATTATATCTTAAATAAGCCCCTTATAGAAAATCTCCCATTTATGTATGATACTTGCAATTTAGGGCTTGGGCTCAATGGCAGCAAGACTGAAGTACAATTAGTTGCTTAAAATAAGACCCCAAAAAAAAGAGAAAACACAATACAAAAGTGGAAAGTGAGTGTAAGACAGCCTAATTAAATATGCTGTTATTAAATTAGAAAACGACGTTGTTAAACGTCTATCGTATTATGACATAAAAAGATACAAAACTGTTATGCACACATGCAATGTTTTATGCTCACCTGTTGATTTGTTTCAAAAGATAAGCTTCTTATTAAGATTTAAGACTTTTTTTTTAATCTTCCAATTATTATGATTGAAAAATCGAAGGGGGTAAAAGTTTCGTAAATTTTTCAATTTTATCGTAGACGTCTCTAGGGAAAACGTAAACAAAAACAATAAAAAACGAAATAATAAAAATCACAAAAAAATTAATAGCGCAGTTCGACATACTTTGCCTACGTTTGCAGGACCCTCATCTAACTTAATAACTTTTATCGAAGTGCAATAAATTTACTCAAGGCCTTACTGAATTGAAACCACTCAACTCTTGACAGTATCTCTCAACTTCACTTTTCGTGAAATAATTTCACACCCAATAACACGATCGACTCTTGTTAATCTTGTCAGAAAATTTATAAGTTTTTTCCGATAAAAGGGTTATTTTTATACATGTATCTATATATACGTGTGTGTGAAGAATAAGATTCGATATTAAGTATAATAAGTAAATGTATTTCAATGGAAAGGACAAAGTATATATATTTAACATATATAAAGAGAGAAAGGCGAATGGCCATGGAGACGAAATGATGGAAAGTTGATTGAAATACGGGAGCTTGAGGGGTCCTACGTTTAGTTTTGTAATAATACGACAATAAACATATAGCCTGAAATTTCGGTGGAATCGCTTGGAAACAAAGACTTCTTTTTTTAATTATTATTATTATCATATAATGGGAAACTATAGTAATTATATATTTTAAAAAAACTAAAGTCGATTTTATTATAACTTTTTAAAAACTTATTCTACATGTTTATATATTGAATAATAAACAAAACAAAAGTTAAAAAATTGATAAATTATATATATATATATAATAAGAATTGGGCTCTAAAATGGGCTTGAAGCCCAATGGAAATTTAATTTCACTTTATCAAGACAGCACAGCATAACGTTACATTTTGATGCCAAAATAATGGAATTAAGGGGTAGGGACCATATCTTTCTTGTCACCATCGCTCTCGTGTGGTATTCATTTTCATTCTCATCTCTCTCTCTCTCTCTGTACTTTGCATTTGATTGATACACAGAAAGACCAAAAAGACTGTGAGACCCACTTTCTTATCACCTATTCATTTCCCATTCTCCAATTAAAAAATTCCAATTTTTGGGTACTTCCTATTAACCAATGGCTGATCTATAGGCCTTAATTAAAGTATTTTTAATGAGCCAATTTATAGTTCAGGGGTTAAATTCAGACCGGCTCAAAACTTAACTCTTATGAATGTGAGCAACCTAACCACGAACTCAATTAAAAGTATTATTTTATATTTTTAATTTTTAAAAAAATTTATAGGATTGGTCGACGAGCAGGTCCATTGTCATCACTACTATCAACTTTTTTAAAAAATTATGAAAACTAATGAAACATGATGGGTTTGGAAGATTACCAATGTCAATATGTTGTATTAAATTAAAGATTATCTTTTTTTTACAAGTCACTTAGAATTTTCCAAATTTAGACTATTAATTTAGTACCATTTCAATAATAATAAGTACATGTTACAAAATTAATGGGATAAGCATTTATAAAAGATGGGATCTTTATCTTTAGGTACATAATCATCTTATTTTTGTCGTCTCATAAAAATTTATAATTTTATTAGTGATTTGTTATAAGAATTTATTAGTATAATATCACCATTCAAAGTATTACAATTAAATGAGAGAATTTAATAAAAATCACTTTTATTTTATTGACGATTAAATTATAAAATTATATAATTTGAAGGAATTTTGGTGTGTCTCACCTTTTATTTCATTATTTTCTCTCATGTTCTTATTATTGTGCATTCTAAGTATACCCTAATAATTCAATATTTTGGAATCAAATGTTTTCTTGCATTATAATATAATAATCATCATCGTCGCCCTCAGTCTGAAGTCCCGCAATAAAGTGGAGTCTAGAAATGTTTGATAATATGCAACCTTACCCTTACATAGTATAATATTATTTAATATTCCCTTCACTTTAGGAACTAGAAATAGAACGGTGTTCACACACCATCCTAGTAAGCAAACGATGATATACTCTTGAAAATGTAAACTCAAAACTCCTAAAGTAGAAAGTCAAATTTTAGGTGAAAAAAGTTATCACCTAAGAAAGCAAGATCCTTAAGAAACCATTAGTCTAAGAGTTTGAGACTTTAAGTCCTCCAAGAAATGCCAATTCAAAATTTGTTTACAACACTCAAATTAAAAATTTTAAGAAATTAAATATTTTAAATAATCTAATTAATAATTCAATTACTTCAAATTAAATGATACATTTGATCTAATTAATATTTGTAAATTTTAATGTATTTACCCTTTTATTGATTATACTATTCAAACTTTTATGTACTCAAACTTATAATCATTTGAATTGAGAATTCTAAAAATTGGCCTACTCCATCAATTAAATCATCCACTTATAGTCCTTTCAAAGTTGTATCCTAACACACACCAATAAGGCCACATAAGTGGCTTGCAATTAGGTAAAGGGAGTTCTTTTTACTAGTGTTGTTAAACTCGGACTAGACTGGCCGGTTTGACCGGTAACCGATCGGTAGTCCGGACCGATTTATCCTTCAAAATCGGTTATGAATTGACCCAGTTTGAACCGGTCAAAAACGGTCCGGTCCAACCGGTCCAACAATTTTTTTTTATTTTTTATATAAATATTTTTAATATTATATATAATTAAATATAATTATTGCATAATTATTACGTCATACCGGTTCAACCGGTGGTTGAACCGGTCGAACCGGTAAAATCGATTATCAGTAAAGCCACCAATTCGATGACCGGTCCAAATTTCAGGACATTACTTTTCACTCAACCCCCCCATTGTAGGGAAAAGGGAGAAAAATTTCAAGCCACACGTGTAAGCTAATGTAGTTGCATTTAAAGTTAATATAATTGAGGTAGGACCATCTAGACATAAGCTCATGACAATTATAGGTATCAATAATACATTAATTGGAAATGAAAAAGGCAACCCAATTGCACAAATTAAGAGGAGGATAGAACTAGAAGAGCTATTACAACTTGGTAAACACATGGATGGATGCCTTTAACTTTCCAAGGAAAACTATGAAAAGAGTGCTTCATAAAGATGGGTGTGAAATGCATATAAATGCCAAAATCACTCTTGCTATTATCATTAATCCTTGTGAACCAAAAGGGAGTCTCCATAATTATAGTTAATTAAGAGATGGAATCTTCCTCTTCTCATTAAGTTGATAGTGATGGTTCAATCCTTGATTACCCGTACACGAGAGATAAAAGCTAGAGAGACAAAGAGACAACCTTTTTAGAGAGAGAGAATGACCCTTTTGTTTCTTTTCATAATTATTTTTAATCTTAAGTTAATTAAAAATTGTTCACGTATACCTAGGTTTGGCTTAGAGAGACAAAGAGATAATTTTGTAGATTAGGGGAAAAAAAGGGGGACACAAAATAAAGAAATTGGAAGAGGTGTAGAGAGAGAAAGGAAGGTGGGTTTTGATTGAACCAACGAATAAGAAGGTTTGGTTTTTTTTTTGGAGAGAGAGAGGCACATGGCATGTGAGGAACAGCTGTGTTTACTTCCCCACTTGATAAATACCCTTCTTACCTTCCTTACTACGTATTTTGACTCTCTTACTCTCCCTCTCTCTCTTTTCTGTCTTCTCTTCCTCTCTCTAAAACCAGGGAGCTCAGAGCTTTATCTTTAATGGCAGTTCTCAAGGCCTATGCCTAAAGATTACAACTTTTTCTGTTTATCTCCAAAACCCATCAAGGAAAAGGGCTAAATATGAGAACCCACTTCTCTATCTTGCTTCTTTCTCTCACGTTTCTCTCTCTACGAGCCTCACCAGTAGCGCCACCTTTTACCTCCAAGAACAAAGACACTCAAAGTCTTATCAACTTCAAAGCAAGCGTCCATAACCATTCTCTTCTTCAGAGCTGGTTGCCTAACCAAAACCCATGTAGTTTCTATGGAGTTAAATGCCAAGATACAAACAGAGTCTCGTCTGTAGACCTCAGGGCCATTCCCTTGAGTACTGATTTTTACTCTGTGGCTACATTCCTTTTGAGTCTTGACAATCTAGAGAGCCTTTCATTGGTTTCTGTTAACATTTCTGGCTCCATTTCGTTCCCTTCTGGATCCAAGTGCAGCTCAGTTTTGAGCAACTTAGATCTATCACAGAATGCTCTTTCAGGTCCTATCTCTCAGTTGTCGAGTTTTGGTTCTTGTCCAGCTTTGAAGTCCTTGAATCTTTCTAGCAACGCTCTGGACTTTTCAGTGAAAGACAAATCAAGTGGGTTAAAGCTCAGATTGGAGTCTCTTGATCTTTCTTTGAATAGGATTTCGGGTTCGGAAGCTGTTCCCTTTGTTCTGTACGGAGGCTGCAATGAGTTAAAGCACTTGTCTTTGAAGGGAAACAAAGTTAGTGGAGGCATGGATGTTTCTAATTGCAAGAGTCTGCAGTACCTTGACGTCTCTTCAAACAATTTCTCCATGACTGTTCCTTCGTTTGGTGATTGCCTGGCTTTGGAGCATCTTGATATCTCCTCTAATAAATTTTCAGGCGATCTTGGTCGTGCGATAGGTTCATGTGCACAGCTTAGCTTCTTGAATGTCACCACCAACCAGTTTTCGGGTCCGATTCCTGCTCTTCCAACAGGAAAATTGGAGTTCCTTTCACTTGGTGGTAACGATTTTCATGGGGAGATTCCTCTACATCTTGAAGATGCATGTCCAGGTCTTGTTGCGCTTGATCTCTCCTCAAATAATCTTTCTGGTTCTGTCCCTCCTGGTTTTGCTTCGTGCACTTCATTGGAATCTCTTGATATTTCTTCTAACAACTTCACTGGTGAATTGCCTGTTGCTACTTTCTTGAAAATGAGTAGCTTGCAGATTCTTGATTTGTCATATAATGGTTTCGTTGGTGATTTGCCCGATTCTTTGTCAAAGCTTACCAGTTTGAAGACCCTGGATCTGAGCTCTAATAATCTGTCTGGGTCAATTCCTGCTGTGATATGTCAGGATCCAAGTAATAACTTGAAAGAGCTTTATCTTCAAAATAATTTGCTTACTGGGTATATTCCTGCGACTCTGAGCAACTGTTCACAGCTAACTGCACTCCATTTGAGCTTTAATTACCTCACCGGGACTATTCCTGCAAGCTTGGGATCACTCTCTAAGCTTCGAGACTTGAAGCTTTGGTTCAACAAGCTTAATGGAGAAATCCCACCGCAGATAATGAACATAAGGACCTTGGAGACCTTGATTCTAGACTTCAACGAGCTGACCGGAGTGATACCTCCTGGTATTAGCAATTGCATCAACTTGAACTGGATCTCATTGTCCAACAATAGGTTGACTGGTGTGATTCCAGCATCCATTGGGCAACTTTCAAACCTCGCAATTCTTAAGCTAAGCAACAACTCGCTCTTCGGTAGTATCCCGCCGCAGCTGGGAGATTGTCGAAGCTTGATTTGGTTGGATCTCAATACCAACTACTTGAATGGGACAATCCCGCCGGAGCTGTTTAAACAGTCTGGCAACATCGCGGTTAATTTTATCACCGGAAAGAGGTATGTGTATCTAAAGAATGAGAAAAGTGAACTATGCCATGGGGAAGGTAATTTGCTAGAGTTTGCAGGAATTAGATCAGAACGGTTGGATAGAATCTCCACCAGGCACCCCTGCAACTTCACTAGAGTATATGGTGGTCACACTCAGCCCACTTTTAATGATAATGGATCAATGATCTTTCTTGATCTTTCTTACAATTTGCTGTCTGGCAGTATTCCAAAGAAGATTGGTACTATGTCCTATCTCTATATCTTGAATTTGGGTCACAATAGTATTGAGGGAAACATTCCAGAGGAGCTTGGGAACTTGAAGGGCCTTAACATTCTTGACCTCTCTAGCAATAGGCTTCAAGGCATGATTCCTCAGTCTCTGACCGATCTTTCATTGCTCACTGAAATCGATATGTCTAACAATGATCTCACAGGAATGATTCCTGAAATGGGTCAGTTTGAAACGTTTTCAGCTCGCAATTTTATCAATAACTCAGGCCTTTGTGGGATTCCTCTTCCTCCATGTGGAGCAGGTTTAGCAACTGGAGCAAATTCAGGGCATCAGAAGTCTCACCGACGACAAGCGTCTCTGGCAGGGAGCGTAGCAATGGGATTGTTGTTCTCCCTTTTCTGCATCTTTGCCTTCATTATTGTTTATGTGGAAATGAAGAAAAGAAAGAAAAAGAAGGATTCAACCCTTGACGTGTATATCGACAGCCACTCGCATCCCAGCACTGCAACTACTAACTGGAAGCTAACTGGTGCTCGCGAAGCTCTAAGCATCAATCTTTCCACATTTGAGAAGTCCCTACGGAAGCTTACTTTTCCAGACCTTCTTGAAGCCACAAATGGCTTCCATAATGATAGCCTTATAGGCTCTGGAGGTTTTGGGGATGTGTACAAGGCGCAACTTAAAGATGGGAGTATTGTAGCCATAAAGAAACTGATACATATCAGTGGACAGGGTGATAGGGAATTCATGGCAGAAATGGAAACTATTGGGAAAATCAAGCATCGGAATCTCGTTCCGCTTCTTGGCTACTGCAAGGTTGGAGAAGAGCGGCTATTGGTCTACGAGTATATGAAGTTTGGAAGCTTGGAAGATGTTTTGCATGATCAGAAGAAATCTGGGATCAAACTGAACTGGGCTGCAAGGAGAAAGATTGCCATTGGTGCTGCCAGAGGATTGGCTTTTCTCCACCATAATTGTACCCCCCATATCATTCATAGAGACATGAAATCAAGCAATGTCTTGCTTGATGAGAACTTGGAGGCCCGGGTCTCAGATTTCGGAATGGCAAGGCTCATGAGTGCAATGGATACACATTTGAGTGTTAGCACATTGGCAGGCACACCCGGCTATGTCCCTCCTGAATACTACCAGAGCTTCAGATGTTCCACTAGAGGTGATGTTTATAGTTATGGTGTTGTCCTGCTCGAGTTGCTAACTGGGAAAAGACCAACAGATTCAGCCGATTTCGGAGACAACAATCTTGTGGGGTGGGTGAAACAGCATGCTAAGTTGAAGATAACTGATGTTTTTGATCCAGTCCTCATGAAAGAGGATCCAAGCCTTAAGATAGAGCTTCTACAACACTTAAATGTAGCTTGTTTGTGTTTAGACGACCGACCGTGGAGACGACCCACAATTATTCAAGTCCTGGCAATGTTCAAAGAGATCCAAGCAGGTTCCGGCATTGACTCGCAATCCACCATTGGCACAGAAGACGGAGGTTTTAGCACAATCGAAATGGTAGATATGACCATAAAAGAAGCTCCTGAACTATGCAAGCAGTAGTAGGTGGAAGGAAACAAAGTTGCCAATCAGTTTTCCTGTGAATTCTTTGATTGAAAGAAAAAAGGTGGTGGTGGTGATTTTATTTCAGCTTCAACATAGAAAATTTTCCCACATCATTGCCATTTTCCATCAGAAAATTGCTCCTCCTCTTCCTCCTCCTGTATCTCCTACCATTTAATGTATGTATCCTCCTCCGATGTACCTCTTGGAATTGGAAAACTCAATGTTATTTTATACATAAGAGAAAAGGGTTGTTTTATCTTTGTTATAAATGTGTAAATATACACTTCTTGAGTTGTTATGTTCCTTCTTTTGCTTCTTTCATAAGCTTTTTCCTTTTCATCTTCCATGGAGTCTTTGGATTCAGAGTCTCATAAAAATAGAAGAAAACCAACTCTGACAGCATCTGTGATAGTGACTAAGTGAAGGGTCCTTTTGGCACTTTCTTCAGTCTGCTTTATTTGTTCTCATTCTTTCTTTCTTCCTTTCTTCCCTTCTTCAATGACACACACTAAATCCTGTCCTATGAGTACCAAAAAAGTATGTCATCATCCAGTTCTCATCTGAATGAATAAAAATTATTTTTAACATAATTGTTAAGTGATCGTTTTACCGTAATAATTTAATGGTCACTTAATATGATATCAGAACCTTTATAATCAAATGTTCGTGAGTTTAAATTCTACCATCTACTTATTATTAAGCACAAGATAAAGTGAGTCTGTGCAAGTTTTAAATTCAAACAATTTTCACTTGAGGAAGTATATTAGTGAATATATAAAATCAATTAAATTAACTTTACACAATACCTTAAATTATTGTGATGAAATAGTCGCTTAATAATAATAATTAATTGCACAAGCTAATAAGCCATAAGGAGGGACCATCTCCAACTTTAGTCTCAATCTCATAATTAAACCGTACACATGAAATTTGGCATTTGCTCTATTATTATTATTTGTTTATAAGTAATTTTCGTAGAAAGCAAATTGCCTACACTTTGTCCCTTTTTTCACAGACACTGTACAATGACCGGTTCCTCCTCTTGACCATGCACATGCCATTGCTGGTTTTGAGTTTCCTTTCTTTTGCTAGAACGTGTGTATTGAGCGTGACTGTGTGTGCTTTTCTGGTTTTTTAGATATTTTTTGTACGTATCTCGCAAAAATTGAATCGATAAATGTTCATAGAATAGGATAGATACAAAATAACGGAAACAATATTTTAAACCCAAAAATAAGCTAATAGAATTGAAGCTTACGTGCATAATTGAAAGATTGGTCAACCAATTTAATAAATCTCTCTAATCCCAAAGGTAATAAATTTAATAAACCAATTTAATAAATTTGGTTTTTTATTTTATATAGTATTATTTAATTGTTATAAAATTGTATTTATTTATTTTTTTTAAAGAAAAAACAGAATCATTGAGGACAAAGAAAGGCTAAAAATCTAACCCAAGCCGACAGACTTGCCCCATACACTCAGAACCTGCAGGCCTTTCTCTATCAGCGACATTACAAAAAGATTGATCTAACGATAAAATAGAACATAAAAAAGTAGGACTAGCGTCCTAACTGTGATAGTTTGCATGGAATAAGGCTACCCTTGCTAATGAATGAGCTGCCTTATTAGCAATCTTACGTGTCCATTGAAAGGACAAATTAGAGAATTGTCTCTTAAGCGTTTGACAATCAAACGCCAACATTCCGATCTCTGAAAAACATATTGAAGAAGTTTGAATAGCTTGAATCGCTAATAAGCAATCCGATTCCAGAATAACATAATCAATTTGTTTTTTCTTTAACCACGACAGTGCCTCTCGAATGGACATTAATTCTGCTATGACCGGATCAAACAAAGATGGATAATGTCCGGAAAGAGCAGCTATAAACCTGCCTCTTGCATCTCGAAGCACAGCCGCAAATCCCGTCGCATTTTGGTCTTTGAAAATAGACGCATCCACATTACATTTTAGAAACTCTTCCGGTGGTGGACTCCAACCTGAAATACTGGAATAGTGAACATGCTCTGGCTCTCTAATCCTCTCAAAACATCTGCGAGCCGCCTGCCAGTCCTTCATAAAACTATCAGCAAATAAAACAATCATATTGGAGGTCACTATCTTACCTTGCCAAACTCTAAGGTTGCGGTGATACCAAATGCTCCAGACAATTGATAAAACACATGTTAATAAAGTTTCAGGTATGTTGTCTAAGATGTGGCTAAGCGTAGCGGCAACCCCCATATTCTAAATATTAATATTCGCTAACGCTATATTTTGTTAATCCTTAATTGTACTATTCGTAATTAAGAAAAAAAAAAGAGTTCAGGTGTAGGAAACTAGGAATGGGCGTAGTAGATAGGGAGAGGTGAACAATGAAAGCGTGAAATTTGGCTGTGAGTGTATACACAGGAACATAATATTCAAAGGGACAAAACAGTGTGTGCGTGAGAAAGAGGTTGCTGGGTATTAGCTAAGATATGTGTGGTGGAGGTAGGGTAATCTGTAGCTTTCACCAGAACACGCGCAGGGTGGGTGACACGTGGGCCATTGGGCAACCTGGATTTGTCAGAGACCTTACCCTACAACGTCCCTTCCTATAATACACTGCACTCTCCGTCTGGTCCCGCCCGTAAATCTGATCCAACGCACCCTCACAATCTGTGATTGTCTGATTGATTGCCTAAGAAAAATAAAATTTCTGCTCTATAAAAAGTGTAAATTAAGACTATATATATATATATATATATATATATATATATATATGTATGTATATATATATATATGTATGTATGTATATATGTATATATGTATGTATGTATATATGTATATATGTATGTATATATGTATCTATATCTGGTGTCGATTCAAATAAGGTTTCTTAAAAAAGAATTGAAATTTTTGTTAATTTTTTAATTATATCCCAAATTTTAAAAAGTAGTAATAAAATATTCAAACTTTCAATTTTTTTCAATTCTAACCGGAATTTCAAAAAAGCAACAATAAAATACTCAAAATTTTAATTTTGTTAATTATAGCCCGATGTTAGTGTTTCTGTTGAATTTGCTGATATGATTTGTCACGTGTTTCAAAAATCTTAATTATTAACACACGTCGGCCAAAATTAACACAACAAATAAAAATTAATGAAATGACATCATTTAATCACATAATTAAAATAAAATCAGATTACGCATTCCCGACGACCTTATGTTTTGATTTTAATTTTTCTCTTCATTTTCAATTTATTCTCTTGATGCCCTCACCCTTTTATGTTCAAATTATACAACATTGATGCTCTCACACTAAGGGCATTAAAAGAACGAACTAAAAACGAGGAGCTTGCGAGAGTAGTTTAGGGTATCAGACGAATAGGTAAAAAATAAAGGGTTGAGGATATCGGGAAAACAACTGATAACGTCAGATTAAAATTGAAGAAAATTGAAAGCTTGAATATTTTATTATATTTTTTAAAGTTTAGGTTATAATTAAAAAAATTGAAAGTCTGAGTATTTTATTACTTTTTAAAGTTCGGCCTATATTTAAAAATTGATGAAAGTCTAAACTTTTTTTTTTGTAATTAACCCTTTCAAATAGCTATTATTTAGTAATTGAAATTTCACATTTTTTCAGTTTTTTTTCTATAAATAGACAAATGTACTTATTTTGTTACAATAAAGGATTCAGTTTATAGGTACAAGTCATATTTTTGTAAATGTGAGTAATATACAGATATTCATGTAGTATTTATTAGCTACATAACATTAGCAAAAATAATATTTTAATTTGATTTATTTAAATTTTAAAAAGTCAGTCACTAAATATATTATTTCTAAATAAATCAACTAATTTTATCATTTTTTATTAAATTTGATTAAACCTAAAATAGTTATCCAAACTCTTGAATTTTACAGAAACAATTAAGCCAAATGATGACTCGCTCTATAGTTAGAATTAATCTAAAATTAACTTAAAATTAAGAAAATAAAAAATAGGAATTATTGAATTGTTTCGGAGCACAATCCCAATTCAACCTAATCATACCTAAATCTAGGTTTTGGAAGATATTTTGTTCTAAGTCATAGTTTCACACGAGCCAATCCAACTAATTGATTGAAACATCAACCTCTTTGAGATAACGTAATTGGACTTTGACTTGATTATATATTTCGATTATGACAGATATAAATTTGTTATCTTAATTTAAAAAATATATTAATCAAATAGTGACAATATTAATTAAAATATAATTTTGTATGTGTATTAACTAAAAATATTATATTTATCATAAAAATATTTTTAATTTTGCATTTGAATTCTAAATTTATTTTTATATTTTTAAAAATAAAAATTCAAAATTATTTAATAAGATTAAATTAAAATTAGTTAAATTAAAAAATTTAAATGTTCAAACATCTTAAAAGTATAAAAAGATTTTTTTAAAAAATAGGTTTTTGTAAATATGATCATATTTGAAGGGTCACAGGCTCACAGTCACAGCCGTCGGTTTCCTTAGCGTGTGGAGCCCACCATCTGTGTGGGAACATCACGGTCACGACTCACGAGAGCGTCGTCGTCGTCTTCATCCGTAAAGTTCGCACCCTGCGTACGTGTGCATTGTATGCCGCTTTCTGGGACTGGGCCCTCCCTCTTTAATCAGCTGCCAGGTCAGCGTCAGCAATCGACACTCATGGGTAATGGCCTGATGCGGTCCGCTTGTAGGGGCCCGGCATCTAAATCAGCTAATTTGATTGTTCCCTAACTAATCCTATCTAACCATTTGGTTGACCTTTAGCAGCCCCAATCTCCAAACTCGCGCTGTGACCTTCACCGGGATCAGTTCTCATGTTTGAATTATGATGTTATTTTATTAAATCTTATTAATAGATTTATATAAACCTTATATAAATATATTGATAAAATTTAATAAAATAATATTATAATTAAAACAAGAGAATTGATCTCAAGTAAAAGTCGTAAATATATGGATGAAATTTAATAAAACAAAGTAACTAAGACAGAAAAGTTGATGTGTTATCACCCTACTTCTTTTGGTGTTAATTTCCTTATGACTTGTAGAAAAAATTAGGAGGTGCTTCTTTGGGGGTAATGAGAAAAAATATATAGGCATGAAATAAAAAATCATGTTTGGTATCAGCGGGGGTAACATTTTCATTCCCTTATTTTCAACAACACTCCACACCTTTGGATTACCAGAGGAATGAGATTTATTGTTGGTTATACTTTATTCTTATTTCTTACTATATTCATTCTTATTCTTATTCCTATTATCTTCTTTGAACCAAGTGCTTCCTAAATTTTTTCAAAAGCTAAAAAACAATTTAAATAAAATAGAAAACTTATGGTTAAAATAACATTTTTATATAATAAAAAGAAAATTGAGCCATAAAAGGTTGGGAATTAAGAAAGGCCACCCAATCCTTTCAAGTCACGAAGAAGATCTTGCGATTGGCCACTTCTTCAGGGCCTTCCATACAAATTTTTAGTAACTACAAAATGATAAATATAAATGACCAAAAGGTTCAATTCCCAATGTCACACGCGAGAACTGCTAATTTACCAAATCACACGTGTGGGAATCTGACCAGATAAGCCACGGGCAGCAGACATCCGCCGGGCAGTGTATGGGGGCAAGCGGGGCACAGCAAATAATTGAACTCTCGGGTAGCAACACCGTCTCTTTCTACACTCGGTGGCGAGTATTTTTATTCTCCTGCCTTAGTTTAAATTGTTTTTATTAAAAAAAGAAGTATTTTAGGTAATTTTAATAATATTTACATTTAAAAACTGAAATTAAAATATTTGTAGTTTAAAATTTTTAAAAGTTTCAAAATTTTATATAACTTTTCAATTTTCTAAAAATATTTTTCTTAAATTTTAATTAAAAAAATGATGAAACGTATATGATATAAATATTATACTTAAATCAATCCAATAATGCTTACACAATAATTCAGATAAAATTTTAAATTAGAATTGAATTAATAAATTTAATTTAAATCAATAGTTTATTATAATAAACCTTAAGTTATTAATTTAGATTTCAAATAACTAATTATGATTAGTTTTCATCATTATCATCAGATCGGAAAAGTTAATAATATGTAACTTTACCTCTATGTAATAGAGAGACTATTTCTAATAAACTCAATTGCAATACGTCATGATAATACTAAAAAAATATAAATGAAAGTGAAAATATAACCGATTAATTTTAAAAACTAAATTAAATTACTGTATTGATAATACTTAGTAATCTCATATATGATATTTCTAGTGTTTTATTGTTATTTTTTAATTGAAATAATTTTTTAAGAATTTAAAATATTATTAAAAAATTTAATGTATACAGAATTATATATCTTAAAACTATAAGGATTATTGTGTAAATAATAAATACGAGAAAATGAGTGTACGTGTGAGGTCAGCTGAAAAGTATTGTTCTTCCTCGTCCTTTCCTTCCTGTGTGGGTAGCTGGATCTGCCCACGTGCGGCCACCCATGAGTGGGCCCCACCACACATCATGTGGATAAAGATGTAAAAATAATAACAATCATTGAAAAAGAAACTCCTTAAAAGCGACGGCCTCTATTCGTTATTTAATGTTTTGGTATACAATACACGCGCGCTCGATTAACGCGCCGATTTTTTATTTAAAAGTGCCTCACAAAATTCCAGACGCGGTCAAGCTCCGCTTTTAACGAGTCGTCCCGCAAACGGTCACGCGCTTCATTAATTTTATAGACGCGAGAGCAGACTATTTTATTGTGTACTCTTTCGCAGACCAGAAAGCTCTCGTGTGAGCGAGTGATGATCACACTTGATGTAGTTTTCCCAAAATAGTGAACCCTTCTTGAGTTGGGACCAGTGGTAAATGTGAAATTTAACCTCTCTCTATCTCAAATTAAATATTCACTATGGATAGGTTGAGAACGACATAATTTAGCATATATTTTACAGAATTTAAGGAAGAGTTCCTTGAAATCAGGGTTTGAACGTGCACGTCACGAGGGACCACGTGCTGCTCTCCGGTGGTCATGCATGGTCTGGCAAGTGGCATCTGTCTCTCTCTCTCTCTTTTTTTTTCTACGAGGTATTTTAAAAGGGTTTCAATTATGAGAAGACACACTTAAATCATCTGCACCTAAAATAATCCTCACTTGAGTCGGGTAAATCTCTTACGAGAGACAAAACTCTGGCCCAAATTTTAAACGGCTGCATATATACACCTACGCCTTGGAGTTTCTCTCTCTCTTTTTTTAAGGAGGCCTTAGCTTCTTCACGAGGTGAGTAGGGGTGGGACTAACAATTTTTCTTCTTCATAATTTTGGTTTATTTTTTATTTAGATGTCGTATTTAGTTTAGTCTTTCAAAGTTTGCTAACATAATATAAAGCTTTTATTGATTAAAATATGTAATTAGGCTCGTCTCTATTTATAATAAAGCGATCTAAGCAACTTCTTTATATATATATATATATATATATATATATATATGTACATATATTTAATAAATGAATGTATCCGATATATAAAGTTCTTCGTTTTACAAAAATTTTAAAGAGGGTCATAACGACCATAACTTTCTTTCTGAATTTAAGAAAAAATGTTCTCGTAACTTAAACTTGTGACCTTATAATTATAAAGGAGAAACATTTTCATTTACTTTATGGTAATATAATAGGGATTGATTAAGCACTAAAAGCCTTATTAAGTATAGATTTAAATTAAAAACTAAAATTAATGATAAAAACTTTTTTAAGTTATATAATGTAAAATTAGTTTAAAAAAATTGTTGTAATTTAATAATCAGATGATTATATATATTTAATAAATTTATATATAATTTATGAACATGACCTCATAATTTATTTAAAACACTACCTATTAATCAACTTTGCTTGATTAAGTTAATTAAAATTATAGTCCTTATGTAAATAATTATTTAACTAAATAGTGAATTACACAAAACTAATTTGAATGCACAAATAAAACATTAATCTTGACCGTCGTACTTCATGAATTATCATTATTCAACAGTCCAAATAATTTGCTGTCTATGAATTGTCACCATTGCCATTATTGTACTCCAACAAGGAAACAGCTAGGGCAGTCGGGGGATAGTGTCCCTCCAAAAATCAGAAGTCATGCAATTAGAATTTGTATGAGCTCGTTAAATAATTTATTTAAAATACGATATTTATAAATTAAATATATTTAAAAGTATACCCTTAAAAAATAATTATTTGTTATAAAAAATTAATTTTCAAATTATGAATTATAAATATTGGTTAGGTCGGCTATGCTATGCCCAGGTCCAGGTTCACGCATCTACGGCCCATTCGCAGGTGGTAACCTCCCATGCATACGTAAAGACCTACGTAAAAACTTAAACCTAACATCTATTCCTTATATAAGGTACTACTTTGCCCTTATATAGGTACGACATTAGAACCCTGTTGTTTTCTGTTCATAGCTACCAAAACTTACATAAAAAGAGTAACTTGAGCGTTGGAGGGGCCTACCGAAAATCAACCCCCGGTGAGCGTTCTATTGTTTTGCAGGTATTCCCTAGATAAGATCATCGAACTCATCGATCCAAACAATGACGTCCAGTCCCATCAAAATCAGACGGAACCAAATATTAACTCAATAATGACAAAATCTACTTATAGGTTGGTAAAATGAGCGGTTCGATGTTTGGTACGTATAACTTCAAAACCTTATCTCTTTAAAAGTCAGGCATTTGAATATAGTTGAAAGGGTTGTGCATTTCCATGTTAAAGTTATGGATATTTGCACCAGAATAATCAAAAAACACTCCCTCTTTCTCTCCTTCTATGAATCTATTTTAAATTGGCACACCTTTGTAGGTTTTTGGATTTTCTTTGGGACAACGTTTGCTGGTGCAGGTGATATTCAAGCTTATAACCCTAACAATGTTGTTGATTTGGCCTACACATGTTCATTAAACTAAACTAACACTTATCTTCTATTACCGTGCCTTATTTTCCCTTCACAAGTCGATCTATCCATATAAAACTAGTTCCCTCTCAACTCAAAACTTATATGAAGTCATTTGGGTTATTTCATAAATCATTCACTCATCTTATCCAAATTTATGGATTTCTATTTATCGGACTTCCCCAACCCAGCTCTGATGTTAATGAAGGTTTTGAGGGAACTCAGGGAAAAATTGGACAGAATCCAAATGAGCTTATATATAACTAAGAAATTACATATCAACTTAAAAAAACTTTAAGGTAACAGCATGTAAACACACTACTACTTACATGCAAGTTGAGGAACGAGACAACGAGAGCATGAATTTGCCTTAATTTACTAGGTACTGTGTCCTAATTGAGCATTCCCAAATGTGCATAATATAATTGTTTTATAGTAATAACGTGATTTCACTTCTCTTGCCACTAGTACTAACTTAATACTATATATTTAATTTCCTCGCCAACCTCAACAATTTTGACTGAGATTTTGTTGCAATCGCAATGAACCTAAACTCTTTGGCTATTCACACACACATCGTTCGTATCCCAATGTTACAAAAAGGACATAAACATCGTCCATGTACAGATTTACAAGCACAACTCATTCTTTGAACAACGTCTTAGACCCTCTCGATCTGTGTTCTAAGATGTTTTTGAATTAGACAACACATGCCAAAACATAAATAAATAAATAAAAACAATAACCCATTTATAATAATAATAATTAGTGATATATTAAACCCCACTTGCAAATTTTTTCCTTTAATTAATCTAAATCGTTCATGAACTTCAATGTAAAATCAAAATAAATAAGTATCATAATTATTAAATTGATTGCCATTTTATCATCAGTAAAAGATTTGCACCTTATTAAATTAAATAAATATTATATGTTTAATAAATTAAGAGGGCAGTTAATTAGTATGAGGGAATGGTAATACGAATGAAAATGAATATAGTGAAGAATGAGAATGAATATTATTATTATAATTATGATGGTTGGTTAAGAGAAATGAATGATTATTATTATCATTAATAGTGGTTGGTTTGTAAAAAATATTGCAATTAATTAATTACAATATATTAATTAATTAAAATATTATAATTAATGAATGAATTATATTATATTATATTTAATTATTTATAATTATTTATAATGTAATTAGTTAATAATAATATTTTAATTAATTATATTGCAATTAATTAATTACAATATTTTAATTAATGAACGAATTATATTTTAATTAATTATATTGCAATTAATTAATTAGTAACAATATTTTAATTAATTATATTTTAATTAATTAATTAACTAATTACAATATTTTAATTAATGAATGGATTATTTTTTAATTAGTTATTGTTTAATTAATAATAATACTTTAATTAATTATATTGTAATTAAATAATAATAATAATATTTTTAATTAATTATATTGTAATTAATTAATTGCAATATTTTAATTAATTAATGAATTATAGTATAATTAATTAATAATTATAATTATAATTATAATATAATTATATTATATTATTTTAATTAATTAATTGTATTTAATTAATTATTATTAAAAATATTTTTAAAAAATGAGTTACTGTTAAGGAATGAATTTCATTCCTTTATTAAACAGAGGTACAGAAAATTTCTAAAAGTGAGA
The DNA here is from genome assembly GCA_025629825.1 of Erythroxylum guanchezii. Taxonomy (NCBI): domain Eukaryota; kingdom Viridiplantae; phylum Streptophyta; class Magnoliopsida; order Malpighiales; family Erythroxylaceae; genus Erythroxylum; species Erythroxylum guanchezii. The sequence continues at coordinate 1,338,846 of JAOTAX010000198.1, forward strand.
TATCAAACTATTACTCTTATAATAATAATTAATAATCAGTAGGTTACTTTTTATTCCTGCTGACTCCTTTCCAAACTTATCAATTATACTTCAAAATACTAATTTAGTATAAGAAAAAAAGCTGCTCTAATGAGTGCACTTCTTTCTCCTTTTGGGTAGTACTACTGTACTTGAGTAATCCCTCTCTGGTCTTCACTAACTTCTAAATCAGTGAATGTGGGAAGCATGCAAGTGCCACTGTACTTAGTGCATCATTACAATAAGTTTTTACAAGTACATGGAGCAATATTGTCTTCCTTTCTCTTCCTTCCACTCATTCTCTTCTCCTTCTTCTTAAATTTCCGTCATGGTCTTGAACTCTTTAGCACAGAGACCTACCTATCAGGTTTCCTATTGAGAATGCACATACAAGCAGCCATTCGTTAGGTAGCTTCTTTTCCTTGGTTGGGTCCATTCAAGGTTCGATGAGTACTTAGGCTAGGTTGTGCCCTACGAGACAAAGGGGTCATTTATAGGCCTAAAATGAGCCTTCGCAACGTGTCATCTTCACCAAGTAAAGCCTAACAAAATACCTAACCAAGAACAAAATAAAAAGACCACTTAGAAGTACCAATGTTGTATTATTATTTTTTTGAATTCGAGGAAATTTTATAGATGGGCCAAGCAGGCACATCTCTCTGAGGGTTCAATTAATACACCACCCCATAGGTGAGTCAAACGGGCACACCCCATTATTGAGGGCCTAACTAGTTCTCCACTTACAGGTAAAATTTTGACTACCCTAGACTCTTACAAGAGGGGTTAGCATAAAATCGAACCTGAAACTTAACTGAAGTTAAGTCCCGCTCTCAACTATCGAGCCACACCCCTTGAGAACACCAATGTTGTATGTTTATTAAGAATCATCCCACTACACCTAATTGTATATTATCAACAATTCATGTCTATTAACATGCTTAAAAGATGATTGGTACATCTCTATACTCCTTCCTCTCTCTTAGGTACGTTAAAATTTTTGAGTCGAATTAATTAAGAAAGGTTTATATACGATAATAATAACTTATTAAAAATTATCTAATTTTATGACATTTTTAATTTACCATCAAAATTTTAAAAATTTCAATTTAGCGATTAACTTTTTAAATTTTTTACAAATTATGTCATAACTTTATTTTTAATTATATAATTAAGAGATAAACATCCATGTGATATTTAGTAGATATGTTATATTAGTAAAAACAAAATTTTGACCTGATTTATACAAAACTTTTTAAAAAATCACTAAATTAAAAATATCAACAAGTTAAAACACTTTTGAATAGAAGGCATCAATTTAAATTAACCTTGAATTTTCATATTAAAATGGATAATAAGAAATAATAATTCTATCATATAATGTTACTATTGTATAAGAAATAGTCCTTTTGAAATTATGGAACATGTAATTACTCCAAGCACTTCCCAGTACAGTTCCGATTGTCCTGTGGCAAGAGAAACGGTGCCAACCTGTTGAAAATAGTATGCAAAATTGGAACAGAACACTAATCACGTGTTGTCTAATTCGAAATTGAATGCTTTGCGTGAGGAAAACAAAAGCAATGAAAACAAATACATGATGCAATCGTCTGCCATTACGACTGGATGAAAATGATACATGGTGTAGTCTACATAAATCGCCGCCACAAAAGTCTAGTAATAAATACGTACAAGGGAAAAACAGAAAAGTCCAAGAGGGCCTGAACAGAAGCTTAGATGGCACAAGTAGCCCGAGGCCTTTGTAACATTGACCCAAAAGTTTGCACTGACCAATTTTCTGGTTTACAAAACACTCCTCTAAGGCCCAGATTCATCTAAGGCCCTATACATAGGTTGCTCGTTAAACCGGAGACACCGATACAGTAATATTTAAAGACATTTTTTATCTTTGCAAATCAATTGTAAATATAAGTCTTTTTGAACTAATCATAAATATAAGCAATATTAAAAATATTACTTATTTTTTGAACCAATTGTAAATATAAGCAATATTAAAAGTATTCGTTATTGAACCAAAATATTAAAAAATATTTATAATTAATTTATTTCAATTTTCGTATATAATCTTGTTGATTCATGGTCATGTTTTGCATGAAAAAGTAATAAAAAATTTATATATGGAATTATATGTATTAAATTAAAATGGAGTTGAGAAAAATAGGTCATGAGCTAAGAAGAAGCCTACTTACATGAGATATTTGGATGTCATGAAGGTCAATGGAACCCTAGAATTCCAATTGGCAGATTAAGTGAAAGCCCAAATAAAAAGACAGAGAAAGAATCATCATCAATCGTCAATGCTTCTCTAAATATACAAACCCGAAGTGCAAGTGCCAAGTTCTGGTGTTGGTTATTAGTTTATCAGATAACAAGAGTATGCATGTAATTAAAGGCCTAAGAAACACGGCCTCCTCGTACACACATCAGTTTCACTCTTTATTCTGCCATGTCCTTACACTACCAAATACCAGAAAGAGCTCAGAGTTAGTCTAAAAGAAGTTGTTGAGCTGAGACGGAGCCTCTGAATCTTCAAGATCATGCGACGGTGAATGTACATGTCTCCCTTCGTAGGTTGTTATCACCATCCTCGGATCCTCCGCTAACCTTTCCACCCTTTTCTTTACTCTGCAGTTGTCTTGTGTGCAACGATAGTAGCTCCTGCATGCATGCAAAAATCAATTTATAAATGGTGAAATTGATACTGATACAGAGAAGGAAAGTTATATATAAACTTACTTTCGCCTAATTCAATTTCTCCCCGAACCCTCTTAAAACCTTGTGATTAAACCTAACATAACTTATAAACAATGGGTTGCCTTGCATGAAAAGGATGAGCTTTTGAATCAACCTAGGCCCTACTCAATCCAACTGTATCTCTGCAGCTCCATCTGTTCATCTTTATCCATGTTGGTTTGGTTAAGAGCACGCCTAAAACAGTAAAACTACAATGTTTTTACCTATAAAGCCTCGGGAAACTGTGCACAAAGACTTGTACTGCGTATAAAAGTTCAACATTTATGAGATGAATGGTATAGCTTTTAGTCGAGAGCCGCCACATCAAGCAAAGTTTGCAAGAAGTTGGGAACTCTTTTAAGGTTGTTATTGTTAATGTTTAAATCAACAATGTAAGATAGTTTCCCCCATAGTTATAATAACAAATCGATAATGTATACTTCCAAACTACAGAAAACCAACTCCAATCCGTTAATAACTTAACATCAATAACTGTAAAATTCAATGTTGGAACTCAACTTGAAACCGAACGAGTCCAAGAGTAGTTCTAAACTATATTAACTGTAATTTATCGTACAAATATATATACAAAAAACGCTTATATAAATTAATTAGTAAATCGAAACTGCATACTATTATTATCGAAAAAAAGGGACTAGTAGTTGCTGGGAATGTTCATGGTTTTATCAGCTTTACCTTAAATATCCTAACAAAGATAATTTTTCTGAACTATTGTACTGTACCTAAAAAGCTACACTAAAACCCAAAAAATTAGGGTGAATCCAAGAGTTTTATCATATGTAACTTTTACGATTTGCTCAATGATCTTCTACTTTCCTCATTGATCAAGTGTTTCTCATCTTACTTTTTTTTTTTTTTAAAGGGTCATAATAATTACTGCTTTTTGGACGAAACCATATAAGCTATTTTAAAGTGTCAATGATGGATAGTATTCTCATTGCTACTGACAAATCTATCAATCAAAATCTCCTGCACAGAGCATATGTAGAGCCTAAAAAGTAATCAAGTCAACAAGAATAATGATAATGTGTGCAAAAGAGAGCTTGGAGTGGGGAAGGACGGGACATAGATCATGCATTATGGATTACAACGAGGTAAGATAATGACTTATGCATGGTCTTAAATTCGAATTGTTCAGATCGTTATTGCGATTTGCAGTTCTAACTAGTAATTTATAATTGAAAACATGAATATATGCAAGTATGTTAACTTGTGTATATGATATTAAACCGGTTTCCAAGAGATATACAGAAGAAAAATAGATGTAAGCTTTGAATTGAGTTGTCTAACCTGGGATGCTGTGTGTTCTTTACCACTTTCTGGCCGTACTTCCTCCACTTGTAACCATCATCTAGCACATCAACATCGCTCATAGTCTTGAAGCAAAACCTAGGCTCTCTTACCTTTCTTCTTGCTTTGATCTTCTTCATCTTCGTCGCAGAAACTCCAAGATGATCGTCTCCACCACTTCTTTTGCTCCCTACACACTCGCCTACTTCTCCTCCCCATGCCCTGAAAAACATTTAATGATACGACTTCTCATCAAAATAGATAGACAGAGACAGAAAATGCAGAGAAAGAGAGAGAGATAGAGGACAATATGAGTGTGAACATCTGCATGTAAATAATGAGTTCGTCTTGTAGATTGTGGAAAGAATAAGATTCAATAGTTAAAGAATCATTCAGTAGCTGTTCATATCCTTATGTCATCTTCAAAATCCTTAGCTTTTGGATGATCTGATATATATATTTTTTATTTATCAAAAAATAACATTGATTCATGTCGTTCATATGGCGACGGAGATGAACAAGAACACAAGCGACGAAATAACAGAAGTTTAACACTCAAAAGAGGAAGTTTACCAGAGATTTGCACTAGATCTTTGCAAGGAAAGATGATGGGTTCTTCCTAAATCGGAAGATATATCATCCCTTTGCTTCAAAGTGGACGATGGGAGTAGGGTTTCGTTGAGATCAGTGGTAAGTGAAGAAGGTAAGCAGAAGCTTTTGAGAGATTGGTGGCAATTTCCCAATTGAGTAAACGACAAGTTCGGAGGAAAAGAGAAGGAACCCATTTGTGTTGACATCTCTGGCTCCTCGAACAAGCATTGATTTAGCATGGCTTGTGATGTAGCCGCCATATCTATCTCCTTCTCTCCAGAGGCAAAAAGAAAGGTTATAACGAAGAAGGTTAGCACCTTTTTATACGTAAAAACCGAAAACGAAAACTCTTTCTAGGCTAAGTTACGAAGCTTAAACAACTTCAAACATGGAGTTGTTGTCTCTCTCAAAACTTTCGTAGAAGAAGATAGATATGAGAATCCAAGATCCTATATTAAGCCACCAACCGCTTCTCTTTTTTACTCTATCCCCTCTCTTGCCACTCCTTTTAACCTCTATCTTCTGTAGTGTGCAAAAGTAAAGATTTTTCATTTTATTCCTTTATATATATATATATATATATATATATATATATATAAAAGACACGGCAGGAACAGAAAAACATTGGACAAAGTGCGATTTGAGTTATAAAGTTCAGTGGCTTTTAACAGATGAACTCAAGTTGGATCTAGCTTTTTTAATGATACGGTGTAACACATGGCTACTGCTTGACATTGAAAGGTTGGAGTTAATGGAAGTCTCCTGTTTTCACGATGTCAACATTAGACAGAACTTGTTGAGCTGTATGGTTAAGGAATGGTTGATTCGTGTTAACTGAAAATAATAATTAAATTTAAGTTAATTGAGATTTGAGAAAAATTAGAATTAAATGACCGACTTAAAACTCAACTTGTAAAGATAAAATTGTAGGGTTTAGAATATTGTGTTAAAATTGGAATACAATTTGGTAAATAGGAATTTTTTTAATAATATTAGAATATATAATTACTATTTTTAAGAGTATATTAAATTAAATCTTAGAAATATATAATAATTTATTGATTATATATTTTTAATAAAAAGTTTAGTAATTAGTGATAAGATATTGATCGACAAAAATAAGCTTACGGTATATTATTGATAGTACACATTATATATATGTATTAAGGTACGGTAAATCTAAAGGATAAAAGAAAATCAAAAGATCAATTACAATAAATAATAGATATACAAAAGATTTGAAACTAGTGGAGAGATATCCTTATCATCCTCCCTTAAGTTAAGGAGGGGACCGAACTCTCAACTTATCCCAAAAGTGCATAAATTTGTCCTTTGTCAAGGGCTTAGTGAACAGATCAGCTATCT
>JAOTAX010000198.1:1349165-1397119 GCA_025629825.1 Erythroxylum guanchezii
CTCATTTTAAATTATACTATACTACAACTAATGCTAAGATCTATCTGCAACACACTCTTTTGAGCCCCACATTATCATTTCACAAATTCCAAACCAACCCTATAATGTTCTTTTCATATCTCATCCAATCAAAGAGAGTCATTAATTTCTAATATAACTTCATTATCATTTTACTCTTTGTGGGTCTTTTTGGTTCTCATCATATTGTTTGCTCTATCTTAGGCATCGACTAAGATTATATTATCTTTTTACTCTTTAATTATGTTTTTTGTTGTTGTACTTCATCTTAATAAAGTTTAACTTAAACTAAAACGATTGAGGTCATTGGTGAAAATATAATTAGTAAGAGCAAATCAAATCTCAAACAACTAATTACAAACTCAAATTAGTTGTTCTAGGTTTAGGGTTACATTAATTATTGACTTATAATATGAAACATTATGCATCAAAAGCATGACATACGTGGTAATTATTATACTTTTTAATGACTGATATGGGAATGCAGAAACACTAAAAAATATATTCTAATTATTGCATCTAAATAGCTAACACTCAAAAATCATAGTTCTCATTGATGACTGAGAAAGCAAAAAAATAGGATAATTTTAATTCTTCATTGAAATTTATTTAAAAACTAGTGTCGTTTTTATCTTAATATTCGTTGAGAATGTAGAAAACGACATGCGACCTATTAATACTACTTTTTTTGCTTCTTTAATTATGTTCGGTGGTTGAGCAAAAAAGGAAAAGCTACTTCTTATACAATAAAAATACTCTAAAAAGCTAAATTTCATAATAAAAGGGTATTTAAAACTATTTTTGAAATTTTTAATTTTGAAATTTTTATTGAATTTTTGTTAAAAATAATAAAAAGTACGTATTGAAAAATCAAATATTCTTAATTTGATGGTCTTACTTAATTTTTTAAATTATAATTAATTAGAGAAGGGTATAGAGGAATTTAGCTTGCGTTCACATAACGTGGCCATGATGTCACAACAGTACGTATACTTTGGTAATAATGTCTTCCATCACCTACAGTAATTATTATCTTTTTTTTTAATGTTTAAAATGACATTTAATATGTATCTCTACACTTTCTTCCACTTTGGGGCCCTTAAGCTTGGAGATAGGGTTATGGGGTATGCCCATCTTCATCATTTGGCTTTTGTCTCTATGTTTATAGGTGGCCATTATGCCACTTAGATTTTCTTTCTTTTTTTATTTTTATTTTTTTGTATTGATAATAAATACGATATATTATGCAATGTATCATAAATTTTATTTAATATTTTTGATAATAAATAAATGACTTTTTAATATGTGTTTTCTCACATAAAATTCTATATTTGATTTTTTTAAATTTTAAATTTTTTTTATCAATTGACATAAAACATGTATTTGTGTTATAATTATATTTATTCTTAATAAAAATCAATTTACTCTTTGACTTGGGTATTGTATAAAATTTAAATTTTGAGTTACAAATTTTTTTTTAAAAATTGTATTAATTAAGTACAATTATTACACATGAGAAAAATACCAATATTCATGTAATTATAAATATTTTAGGAAGCTAAGTAGTAACTTCTTTTATTTTTTAAAATTAAATTTAATGGATAGAATAACACCAATTGGAGACATAGAACATGGTGAGTATCCAGGTTTATGAATTATCAGATCGTCTTTTTAACTGTGTGGAATGATTACACCACGCCTCAATCCCTGTATCTTTCTGCTGATGTCCTGTAAAAATGTTCGATTCCTTCTCTTCTCTACCCTAAATTTCTCTTTGGACATATGCCATTTTCTGAGACTTTAAGTTGTCCTGATACGACCAGCCCCCCTTCCTCTCCCTCCATCTTTCTTGCTTTCTGAACAAACACACACACGCAGTACTGACAGGAAACTCTGTCGTCTGTATTTCTCAGTGGACATGATTACTAGTTATAGTTACATGGTAGAGCAGAACTTCTTCTGTAGTTTCACGTGGCTTGAGTGCGCGTGTGTGTGTGACCACTGTGGTGTCCAGAGGTGTTCTTTACCTTTCCAAGCTTCTTGTTACCACCATTTGCCAGATGTTTTATCCTTTTCTTAACTAGTTGCAGCAACTTAAACTAAAAAAGGAAGAAGAAGAAGAAGTTAAATTATCTTATATGAAATAATGTTAAACAAGCATCAAGAATTGTCTCAGCACAAGTGATGTTGTAGTTGTAGTTGAAGTTGTAAGAAGATGAAGTTAAATTATTGTTGTTGCTTTTCAATATTATGCAGATGTGTAGGTCCATATAATCTCGAAGCCTCCTGGAAATGAAACCTTGCGAGTTTCAGTAGTCAGGATTCCAGACTCAACTCACTGAACCTAACTAATTCACAACCTTAAAACTTGGTTTCAGATTCCAGGTTTTTCATACAATAAAAGAAAGCAGCAAACAAGGCAGAAACATCACATCAAAAGAATCATGGTCGTGTTGGAATCGGTAAAAAAACAGAGAAGAGAAACGTTAGGATGGGAATTTAGGAAGAGATTTGGGGTCTGATGAAGGGATAGATATGTTTTGATATTGCTACGGCGGTTGTGCCTGTCAGGTCTCAGGCATGATGTCAACCGCGTGATATTTCTTTCTTATCCCATTAAATCTCATCCACGTTATTTTTACCGACGTGAACATACGGCGTTCAGTGTTCACCTGATTACTGAGTCTAAACATTTAAGGTGACCATGGCCGTACTTTGTGTCATTGGTGGGGCGTGAGCTCTCAGGAGTGTGTGCACTCTTCCTGGAGCTTTCTGATTCAGTACCTGCAATGGTTTGACTGCCACTTGCGTGCTCACTTGCTATGCCTAAAAAATGTTTTTATGTTTTATGTGAAAGCAAGTTTTTAATACAATTCATCTTTCCTGAACTCTAAGAGTAAATCTCCAAGTGACTTAATTATTACATGTCCTATAAAAATAATGAACTTGGCTCAAATTACTAAACTCTAAAATAAAGTAGACTATTTACGTTTGCTTGAGTAGGCATGTTAAATTTTTTTGAACCTACTCTAATTCAATTTACTTTTGAGGTTAAGTTATATTTTCTCATCACAACATGAGTTTTATATAATAAGAAATATTAATTAAGATCAACGATAAATTATATCGTGTAATGCTTGGGTTGATCATGTTCTATGGGTTAGAATATTGACCCATCAAACAGATGCACATTGTAGGTTAATTTTGGCATAAATGAGAATATTCTATTGAGTGTGCAACTTTATTAGAAGAGAGAAAACCAAAAATTTAATGATAAGAGAAAAATTACAGATGACGAATATTAATAAAAATTTAAGAACACAATATTTGAGTGGTTCGGACATGTCAAGAAGAGACGTCTTGACATTCTAGTGAGAAGATATGAGAAGATTGTACTTAGATATTATAAGAGAAAAAAATGAAGGTCTAAGAAAAATTAGGGGTAGGGAGTAATCTGACTACGTTAGAATTTATCAAAGATTTGACCCTCAATAGAAAATTTTAGGGTTTTCAGATATGGGGTAATTTTTTTCTTTTCAATTTTTTCTATGTCTTATATATTTAGTTTTATCTTTTTATGTGCAATTTTTCCTTCCAAGTTATTTAGTCTAAGCATTTTTTTACATAGTCTAAACATTTCTTGTAATAGTTTTTACCTCCCTCCCTCTCTCTCTCTCTCTCTCTATATATATATATATATATATGCAGTCTTACTCCTATATATGTATATATATTATGAGTCTATTAAAAATAGTCTCTTTATCAGTTAGGAGTAAGACTGCATACTTTTGCACCTTCCTAGACCCTACATTTAGCGAGACTTTTATTGAATAGTTGTATTTATATTTAATTTTTTAAAATTAAATTAATTATACAATATATTTAATCATATTCAAACTTTCAAATATAACATGATGTAATATTGCCACGCTAGGGCTGATGCAATACAGAATTGGTTGATTTGCAAGCTACATGATATGATGTTAGATTGATCATGCATCAATCTTGATTACCTCTTAACCCCAAATGAAAGAAACCCTAGGAGGATTTCTAATTGACCCCTTAGGTGTGGCAAAATAATTACCTACCAATTGCAAAGTCATTACTTTGGTGGAATGGGGCAGGGGCTAACAAATGATTGGGGACAACAACAAAAAAATCAAATCTTTACCCTTTTTTCTTTCTTTTTTTTTCCTTTTGGGTTTATGGACATCATTAGGGTTTATATTTGATGATGATATGATTCACGAGGGCCTACCCTAAAGTGAGGGGGTTTTGTCCCTTTTGTGATATAAAAGTCTTTGACATTATTACCAATGTTTGCCATTACAAGTTACCATGTTTAAGTTTTCCAACAAGGTAATTATACTTGATATGATATAAGGTTAGACATTAGCACATGTAATCCTAAGAACATGCCATTTTGTGACAAAAAGTTATATCATCTTATAATAATGAAAGTACTTAACTTTTTTAAAAATTTTAATTTCTTAAAATTTTAAAATTTATTGTCTCCATTAACTAATTTTTATTTTGATTAACAAAATAGATATCAAATTAAAGTTTAGGCATTTTGAATTAATTATGGCTCGTATATAGTAGGAATAGTTTCCTCTCTGTTTATTTGCCTTGGATGCTTCACCTCAGAGCATGAGGAACTTTAGTGCTTCTCTGCACCCGATGGTAGACTAGTGCTTTACACCCATTTCAAGGATCTTAGCCGTTGACTTAGATGACCATGAAGGATGAGTGAAAATAGTATTCGGACTAGGCTTAACTAAAATATTGATATAATTTTATTATATATAAATATTAATTAATTTAAAATAAATATTTAAATAGTATATAGTATATATTATATATAAATATTAATTAATTTAAAATAAATATTTAGCAATAATTATAAATTAAAATATTGATATAATTTTTTATAACTCAAATTCAAAGGACTAATTTCTTAAGGAAAGATTATTTCTTTTTCAACAAGTGAAACTAATTGAAACAACAAATAAATGATTTCATTTTACCAAAAAATTGATTTCCTACTAAAAGTTCAGCTACAAGCAAGCTTGGTACAGCAAGGAGAGCTCTCCACAGATATGAACTACATCTGTTGTCAACTACAAACAATGGCATTGAATCATTCAACATCTATGGGAAGATTCAGACATAACTCTCCAGTTATTTGACAATGCTTGTCCAAAGGGTACTTGATCAAATCCCGATCCTTGTTATGTTCCCAAAAGTTAGCAATATCACTCAAGCTGGGTAGCAGCATGAGCTTGACTAACTTTCCGTTGAACTCAAGGTAGTAAAATTTTATGCTACCCGGAGAGCAAACCTGTTGTATGTTCGTCTAATCTTACTCCTGCTTCGGATTCTGAGACAGCACGGGACGTCTCTGAGCAAGAAATCGCTTCGTACTTTCTAATACCCCGAAAAAGATTGAACCACCAATGCCTATCCACAGCACTCTTGGTCCTATGCCCTGCATTTATTGAACATGGATAGCATATCAGGAAAAGAAAAACTTCTGCCTGATTGAGAGATTACTTGTATACATAGCAATCATGTCAAAACACAAAGGAAATTCATGAAACTATTTCAGATTACATGTGTTTTGTCAATCTATGCACAACTGTTGCTTAAACAGTCTATGAATTAGCAAATGTTGAATATGCACCTTTAGGAGGGCAGTAGGACCTTCTTCTCTAACAACAGCTTGAACACAATCAAAGATCCCTTTGTACTGATTAGCTGAACCCTTTAAAGCATTAAAGCAAGATGTTTAAGTAATAGCCCAAGATCAAAGAACGAGGACACAAAGAATAAGCACACCTGAACCATGAGCCTTGTCTTAATCACGTCAAGAGGAGTGGTTATGGCTCCAGTTAATGCGCCTATTAAGAATTAATTACAGGTGAATGAATCAGAAAAACTAACATCATTTGACTCAAGCAGTTGTAGACTAGCATTCAGCAGGAAAAAAAGGCTTAAAAGTATCGTCATAGCTTAATACAAGCACACCATGTCATCCAGTCAGTTCACTATTGAGTTTCAGTGCAAAGATAACGTAGTTACTATCCTTTAAATACTTGACATAAGTAGCAAATCCTGGTTTAGCCATGGCTGATCCTCGACTGTTAAACCCTCTCCCATTTCCTATTCTATGACCAAGCTATCAAATAGCACTTATAATCTGGACAATATAAATACTTCAGAAAAACATGCGACTGAATGTTTTCTTGCTAACATTTACCAGCAAAAGCACCAACGATAGCATTTTCGGGATCATTTAAATCTCTCTTGGCCTGCAAAACACAAAGTAAACATCATTCAAGCACAGATTTAGTAAATTTAAGGTACTTTCCACGAAAGTGGGAGGCTAAGCTTCTCTCACATCTCATGTTTTCCACGTATCTGATTGTAAAGTATAATTATGATTAAACATACAGAGTGATAAGCATATTATTCACAGTATACAGCACAACGGTAAAACCAGGAGAATGTTTCAAAAATAAATAAAATAAAGAGTTGTGATATATTCAGCTAATCTCTCTTTCGATATAGATGGAATATGGAGAAAAGATTAAAAGAATGAGTATAAAGATTTCATCCTAAGTAGGTATCAGCAGGGACAAGCAACTGATAACATGAAAAACCATTTTGTTTTGCCCCAGTAGCAAACAGGCTTTATTATATAAAAAATTATCCATACGATCTGCCCCCACTCAATAAAATCTCCAAGCTTCAGCCTATATATTTTGACAGATCAAGTTATCGCTTACGCCTTAGAGAAAAACAGAGCCTAATCGGTAAGAATAACAAGCTTTTGGAGCTTGGTTGGCTTAGATTCCCATGTAAATGAGGAGGTCCTGTCATTCTGCAATTGATTCCACGCTCAAAGTGCAAGAAAACAAGTCCTTCAGACTTATTGTGGTCTGCATATCGATTGAACAACAAAATAAAAACTAAATAATAGAGAAAGCAGAACTTTTTCAGCCTTTGGCTGGATCATCAAAAGGTTTGCAGTTTGGGTTGTATAAAGATCTGTCCAACTAACAGCACAAAGATATACTAAATGAAAAGGAATAATCTCTGAATCATGGATAAAAGAATCTACAAATGCAACAATGTGAGGCACAATAATCAGTAAATTGTTCAGGAATACGTGCAGGTCATAACTGAACACCTCATGACTCATGGGAAGGGTCATACCGCTGCTTTATATCCAATACGAAGCTGCTCGTAGATGCAGAATTGAATTGCATCAAATGGCAAATCTCGTAATAGAAATGATCCATATCCCTAACCATTCAAACACAAAAATTAGAGGAAGTTCAAAAAATACGGTCAAGCCCAAATGGATACCAATATGCATGTCTCCAAATCAACAACTCCTAAAAGCATGAAAAACAAACAATATTTCTCTAACATTTCAACAACTTTCTTGTGACTGAAAGAAAAAGTTCAGCACAAATTAGAATATATCTGACACGAGACCTAGGAGGAAATATGAATTAATCTAGATTCTAGCTGTAGAGAATCAGACTGCAGCCTGTCTCAGAAACAAATCAAAGATACATCCAAATACAATAATGCATCATAATACTTGAAAAACTCCCAGGTGGAATCCAATGTGAATGAATCCATCGTAAGGAAGCAGTGCTCCATCATAAGTAGGACAGGACAAATGCCTCTAAATCAATATCACACCACATGTTGAATAAGGATTCTTTACATACCGAATAAAGACCCCTGAACCCTTCCTTGGAGACAATGAGGCGGACAGCATCTGGAGCAGAGGTAAACTGCCCAGTCTGCATCCTTTGCTTGACAACCTGAGGATTATTTTATAGTTACTAAATTCATAGAAAATAAATGTGTATTTATGAATGAAATGTACAACTAAATAAATGTACCTCTGTTGGAACACGAATAAGAGATGCAGCAACCCCTCCTATGGCACCTGCAGTCTACAATAAGTCAACAAATTTATGTTCTAAAGCAAGAAGTGCACATGGTAACATAAACAAAAAAGAAAATCATATTGAAGTAAAATAAGGGTAATAGAACAATTGATCAAAATTTTGCTTTCAGGCGTTTTGCCATTCACAAATCATTGATCACTGGATTCCTTTGAATTTCCCTGATGAATAATGTCATAAAGAATGGAACAAACAGGAACATAAAAGTAAGGTAAGAGTCACCGTATTCTAACTTGTATTTCAGGCGAGAACATGGCAGAGTAAGTTTTCATGAGCAACTTATTGGGTGTTTCAGCAACCCCAATAAATAAAAGTTTTCTGGAAGAACCTTCTTTTTCATTGTAAGACACAACCAGACATGAATAGAAAATTTTGACTACCTATATGGTATGTGTTCAAGTCCAGAAAATGAAAATTTTATGGGATAAATCAGAAAGGGAAAAGTAAAACCTTACTAGATGAGCTACAGCACTAAGATTCTCAGGAAAAGTCTTCAACAACTTCTGCTTTGTAGGCTCATATATTCCAACAAATAAGGCAGAAGCCCTGAAAAAAAAATGCAAAAGAAAAATTAAAAGAAATGCAGATCATAAAGGAAGGAGAGGCATCTTATTTAAATTAATTTACATCCATGCCTATCTATATGATATTTCTGAGTCTTTCACAAAAACAAGATTACTGGATAGCCTACTACTGGTTATATCTTCATGTTCTACCTATTGATCACTGTTGATCAGAAAAGTGGAAACAGAAATGGTAATATAAAACTCAGATACATCTCTATACATTCAATTCCTAGACTAACTTACAGTGTGAGCCTCCTAATGCCAAAAGGATTCTTCTAGATCTGAAAAGATAAGATCTTTAGTCCCTAAATCCTTTTTGCTCATCAGCAAGTGTAACAAAAGAAAATAAGTGACCATTGGAGTAACGTAGCTGTTATGTTTCTATAATTTTGTTCAGTAAACAGTGACACGGATGGATGAACAAGAGGATATTTGGAACACGTATAGTAATATTATTTGGAACATATATAAACTATTAAAGCAATATTTTATGTACCAACCAATCGTCTTAAGATCCCAGTGGAACACCAATACAATTCATTCATGTATCAAAAGAACATTAGTAGTAACTAACTTCAGGAGCTTTGAAAACCATCACATGGTCACTTTACAAAGTTTGAACTTTGGATAAACCACAAATCATGGAAGCTGCAAACTGCAGAAGATACTTACGGCAAAACCCCAGCTAGATTTCCAGCCAATCCCGAATAAAGACCCTTCAAAATTATTTTCCCACCACCACGAGCCGCCTGTAGAAACAGTTAATTTATTTATTCCAGCATGCTTTTTTCAATAGCTAGTCCACGTCGAACATTTATTAAATAATATAACATACAAGTACTGGATGGAATATTTTGCAGATTTTGGGCCTACTTTACAAGCTGCTGAATGCACCTCACCAAGCATTTGACATAAGGAAGCAACATTAATACCTTTTGCATCATGCATACAGACAAATAACAAGAACAATTAAATCTTTTCTAAGGATCATAGAACATTCTACATCTTAAAGGAGATATTAAGGTGAGATGTATTTCAATTCCGAAAAAACAACATGCAAGGGATTTCCTAGCCTGTGGAATCTTAAGAGGAGCAACAAGAACATTTCAAACTCTTGCATTGATAAACTACCTGCAGCCTTGTCTTTATAGTATCAATTGGATATAATGCTGTTTCAACAACAACTCCTGCTGTACCTCCTGCAATAACTCCCTCTGCAAAATTTACCAGATTTATCAGCAACATTCAGACAAGGATAACAGGAAGACTTATTTCATCAGGACCTCAGAAAAGAAAACTCCCATCCATATTATCATAGCTTATCATTTGGCATTTTGAATTTGCAACATCTCCAAGGCCCTCTAACATGCAATAAATCCTTTTCATTCACAATGCTGGACAAATAAGATGGCATCCATTCTTAAATATATAATTGAAACTCACAATACTAGAATGGACTATATAGAGAGATGACAAACAGAGGCATAGATATTTGGCACCAAAATATCTCACCTATTAGGATAAGTAATCTCTATAATGCCCGTTCGGTAAATACAAAAATTCTTCAAACTTGCTCTAAAAGAGAAGAACAAAATTTTCCAATTAAAAACATTCACCTTCGTTAACCCCAATCCTTGATTTACTTACATTAGTTAGACAGTAACAAGCTAATGAGATGCAAAAGTTCATGCTTCTTTCTGGTGAATTACCGAACAGAATCCGCAAAAAATCAAAGGGCTGTTCTTTCGTGCCAATTGATGCAAAAGGCTTTCTCATCTGCAGCTGAGTGCCGTTCATTTTCCTGCTGGGTGCTTCTGCAAAGGAGACAATGTAAAAAGATAGAATCTTTGACAGTGCTTACAGTGCTCATACTATGCAACACATGCGGAACAAAGGAAAATATAAAAAGAAAAGATCCAAAAGAACAAAAGGGTTACCTGAGGTGGGTCTGGAAGAGTTCTTTCCGTCCACAGCTAACGTTAGAGCACCCATGAAACTACTCTCTCCACAAGTCTACAATAAATAATCCATTAACTCTCATAGACCAAATACAGACTCTTTAAGACTACAGTAACAGGTACAAAAACCAAGCACACGCAGAAGCACAAAAGACGTATAAGATTCGAGCTAAAACAATTTACCCCAAGCTCACTTCTGGTGTACTGGAGAGCGTGACAAAACAGAGATAGACAAATAAGAGAGACGGTGACTTGGTATCTGTGTATACATATAGATACGGTTTGTGGGCCAATTCTCATGGGCTGCTCTCTTATTAAGACCATGGCAGACTTGAAAAGGTAAAAAATAAAAATAAAAATATAATTAAAGACGCTTATTTTTCTTATAAGTTCATTCTATTATTTTATAATTTTCAAAATTTTAATTAAAATTATACCAAATTATTTTAATAAAATATAAACAATTTTTTGAGTAGTGTTTGTATAATTATCTAGATGAAATTATATCATAATTCAAAATTTTACTAAAACTTGAAAGTTTCATTGGTCATTAAATTAATTTTTGGAACATTTTTTGAATATTTGAGATAGTGAATTAAAACTTTATTGAATTTAATATGGATTAAATTTAAGTCAAATTCTCATATAAACCTTTTACATGTGCGTTATATTTTGGTTTTGATAAAACTAACTAAAAAAATATTAATATCATATATTTTTTATAAATTTTTATTATTACAAAATACTTTATTTGAATAGATTTAATAAACCAAACCTAATCTCATCGAATGAAACGACATCGTTTATAGATTTTGCTTCAATTCACATAACAACAAAACGACATTACTTTTTGTATAAGTAACATCGTTCCAAATATAGATGAGATCAGACTTCTTGGTATAGATCTTGAATTATACCATGGATGTTCGCAAGCTTGGCATGGGGTTGCTCGTGCAACAAGCTTGACCGAATCCGGAATATTTCGTATGCTTTTAACATGTAACATGAGGTGAATGAGCAAGAGGTTCAAGCCTGTGACTTTAACCATGGAACGAAACAAAAATTTAGAGATAAAATAGAATAAAAATTTGAGACAGTAAAATATTTAGATGTAATGAACAAAACAAATAAAACTGTATTCGTCTCGAATATAAAAATGTGTTTGGTTACAATTGACAGAACATAAAAAACAGTGTTAATGATTAAAGAACCCTGCAGTATAATATGATTGAAAATATGTAATTCATTAATTATTTTAAAACGAATGATTTGTATTAGTAATTTAATTGTATCTATAAATAAGGAATTTAAAAAATGAGTAACATAAAAATTTAACGAAATGAGTATAACATCCGTTACCCATATTAAAGCTAGAATTCAGTCATTTATGAGAAAATAATTAATATATAATTATACATAATAATTATATATAATGAAAGGAGGGGTATTTTTGGAAGTTATTTTTGTGTGAAGGAACGGGTATTTCTAAAAGTTGTTTTTGTGTTTAGTTTCTGTCACAAGGACAAGAAATCTTGTCCCGCAGTTTTAGAAAGAACAAAAACTTTATGCTTCTGTGATATTGAGTCAAAACAAAAATAAGTTTAGTTAGCAACTAAATATTGCGAGACACGAGATTTTTGTATTTTGTTATCTGTCTCTACCAACGGAGACAGTAACTATACGCAGCGTAAGGATACGCAGAGACAGTAACTTACAATGTCTCCATCCGAAGTTGCTTGTTTCCTGTGCCAATTGAGCTCTGGAGAAAAAGTTGAGCTGGGTTACGGAAGAAGAATTCTTGCAGGCTTTGTTCTAGCAGCGATCACTTCGATGTAATAACAGGAAATTTTGTTTAGGTACTTAGCTGATGTATTTTTGCAAATAATTAATGTAATTGAAAAGTTAACCAAAAATGAAGGGAATAAACATAATACCAAACATATGAATGAGAAAGTAATGAGAAGAAGCAAGAAAGCAAAGTTGCAATATGTGTTTGTGCAATTATATGGTTTTGTGCAGTTATATGGGGTTATGCATATTAACATTATGACGTTTAGAATTATATCAAACACAAATGTAAAACATTCCGGAACTATGCATATCCTATGAGGTCTTAAGGATTGATGCAAATAAGTCAAAAGTACTCAGGATAAGTAATTGGATAAGAAAAAATCATTTGAACAACCTTGAATAAAATCAAGTTCCCAAGTGACAGGAACATATGATTCCATGGTAAGAGCAACATTCAAGACATGATTCCAAATTCGCTACAGGCAATAAAAATTTGATTATTGCGAACTAGTATATGATCAGTTGCCAAAATCATAATTCGATCAACATATGGCACAATCTTTTATTTTCCGCTGATTGTTGAAAAGGCAATCTCTGTATTTGGACAAGTTAAACCCTTCAAGAAGCCATACAAGACCTTAGAAGAAGTTCCGGATGTCCAAAGATTTCACATCTGGCATTGGCTCATCCTTGAATTCCTCTCTGTTGCCAAAAAAAAAAATTGAAAAAGAAAAGCGAGAATCTTGTAAATAATTTGTATGATGTCAGTAAATTTGCAACCAATCAATGTTTCATATTAGCAGTAACACTTACGAAGCAGAAGAAGACGTAGAAGTGGTAAAGACAAAGATCATTTTCTCTTTTGCACATGAAGTTACAATCACCAGCCACTGATCGATTAGAGACAGGTTTAAAGAAAATTTGTTTAAGCAATTTGCGAACATAGTCATTTGTTGAAATGAAAATGTTATCATGTTCATGCAAAATACTTGTGAAACTTAATGACAAAAACTTCACAATGACAGAAGAAGTTAGAGAGCTTCAGGATAAGATCCAACGCACAACCAATATTAAGTTTCACCCAAATTTTAATAACTGATTGAGGGAAATCTATAAGAGGGAAAGAGTTATAATGTCTTACTTCTTCTTTTGGGTTTCCATAACCTCAAGGGCATCCTTCTTCAGCTCCTCCAATTGTGCCTTTGCAATTTTGACTTCTAATTCCTCCTCATACTTTGGCAGATCTTCCCTCCGAATTCCAAGCCTGATGAGATCGGTAACAAAAGGTATAAAATCACATTATTACAACTCATGATAGCAAGTACGCTAATAACCATACTACATGCATGTTGCTAAGATGATTCCAACTCAATAATCAAACATATGTTAGGGACATTCAGTGGCACCTACTAATGGCCAGCAATAAATCAGTCATTCAAGTCCTAAAAACTCATGCTACACTCAACTGTGTTAGTAGCGTTATCACCATTCAACCTAACAGCATATACATATCAAGATTAATTGCATGTAAAACAGCTTACTTCTTGTTGATCTTATCGAACTCTGCCATCAGAAGTGACATTCCTTTCTTATCATTCCTCATCAGAGGTTTCTTTATTTCAGTTTCTACTTTTTCCAGAGCATCCATCATCATGGCCTCAGCACCAAGTTCATCAGTGAGACCCCTCCTGCAGGGAAAAGGCAACAATGATTGTTTGAGGAAACAGGACATGCACTAAGTAATTCAAGAGTCATCACCAGAGGACAATTATTCTTATTTTCCCTCCAAGGGTCAAGTATAATGCAGGGGAAAATGGTGCATCCACATAAACATAAACGTGGGTTTTTGAGCTCTAATTTCAACATAACAGAACCTCAAATACGGTAAGAAATAGGACAGAACTTGAGACATACTTAATTCGAATTTCCTTCAATGTCAATAAATATGTTCGAGCATCTGGAATATCTTTTGTTCGTGTATCAATGGTATACTTGATTCTTTGTGATTCAGAGAACAAGTCAGCCCTGCAGAAGATACAAGAAATAGTTGGCAAACATAAAATTTGAATCTTAGCAATACAGATGAATGCAAATGCAGCAAACTAACAATGCATAACAATGCAATTTGGACTTACTATGACTACTTCGAGCGGTAGCATTGATTTATTACGATGGGAGCAAAATGGATAAAGATCTAGAACAAGCAGATTGAAATTTTAAACATGATAAAAGATGGAACAAAAGATGGCTGCAAACATACTTAAACTACTAACTCCTTATTCAACATAAGATGGCTGCCAAGCATACTTATCTACTCAAACTTATTCTGATATGATGTTAAACATTCATAACATTGAACTCACAAAAAGTCACAAGCAAGTTACATGAATTCATCTAACGAAATTGTATTTAGAATGGCAACTAGAATGTGCTGGTGAATGCAGAGTTATTTAAGATACCTTCTTAATGAATATTTCTTGTTTTTATGATTTCTCTGGGAAAAAAAGGCATTGGTTAAGGTTCTCTGTAATGTTTGATGAAACAATAAAAGAATACCACTAAAAAGAAGTAAAAGGGCAGCTCAATTCATGGAAAAATGTTGGTAAAGTTGCATCTTAAAGCATATTTTCAAATATATTTTCTCATTTTCTGGTAGCTTCAGATCTTAGTGATCTACAAACAGGATTGGCCACACTTTCTCACAAAGAATATAGAGCACTTTAAAGAAGTAAGGAATGTTTCTGCCATGATATCAAAAGAAAGATAGAAGAAAAAATAAGCAGCACCAGGATAAACTACATAAGTTCTCATAGAGTAGTACTGAACTAATTCCAACTTCAATAGAAACAAATATAGTACAAAATTATCCAAGCATCAAGACAATAAAACAGATGTTCCGAGCTAAGGGTAAAGTCATCAAGTGTCAAGGTTAGATGGGACAACTGGAGAGAAATGAGTAAAGTTAAGAAAAGAAAAGAAACAACTTACTTTTCTCTAATAGTCTTCATGACTTTGGCATATTGAGACACAGCAGCTGGATCCTCAGGAGCTATAGTGATCTTCTCCTTCTTAAGTATTCCAAGGGCAGTCTCAAATTTATTCTTTACGTCCAAAAAGATGTTCTTTAACATCTCTTTTCAGATAAAAAAAATTGTCAGAAAACCACAAATCGACTTAACACAAAGTTTATAAATCCATCCATTAAGGGTCAAATACATCACAGATAGATTATAGATCTAAAGTCAGAGAACAGTTATCAAATTTGCTTGTAATTCACTATATGGGTTAAAGTAAGCTCAAGTATAACATGTGCCAGCACCAGCAATCTTTTATATCACCACCAATTGCTTCGGGGTTGTATATAGTAAACAACCTTCCGAAACCTAGCTCCTGCTGTAAATGTGTAAAATGCAAATAAATTAATCGGCTCCAAATATCTGACCTGCAGGTCCCAGCATTTTTATATGCCCCTTCATGGTATAAACTAATTCACATTCAAGCAAGCAAGGGAGTCAACATAAATCATACTGCAGTAGCATAGCCCTTAGGACACATGAATAATAGCAGTATAATAACAAGTTGAGACAATGCAAAGTACGTCGTTTCACAAACCAATGTAACATCATACTCAGTAAGGAACACCCAAAAGAACAGTTGATATAACCTCAGACTAAACAAGAAACGATTAGCCAACTACTTATAGCAACTGGAACAAAGGGCCGTTGCACTCAGGTTGTAGACTCAACCTGTATTGCATATGTGACCATAGAAGTGTAATGTTGGCGTCAGCATGCATATACGAAGACAGGGAGAGGGAGAGATGCCAAGAGCATATAATGGTAGACTTTTTAGGTACATCAATGCCATTGAAAGTCACGTAAACAGTGGAATGGAACACAATTACAGTTGGGTGCTGTGTTAATCAGGGAGAAAAATTAGTTCCAAGGATTCCAAAAATTAAATTATATAATGCACTTCTGCGTGACCTATCCAAGTGTTTTGAGTTCACTTTCAAGATTAACAACATTACGATATGCTAGTAATTAAACCAAGGAAATGCACCTCACGGATTCTGATTCCTTAGGACAAACACAATTCGGAAAGAAACAGCCCAATCTGATTAAAATAACAAACAATGCATCTACATATAGACTAACCATCTCCTTTAAGGCCTTTCGGAGCAGCATCTTTGGCAAAGAAGCGAACTGGAATGACACGCTCCTGCTGCAAAACCACTTGACTACCATGCAGCTGCAGAAGCAACACACAAACAGTAATATTAATCACCATTTCAACATTGCTTAAGTCTCACAGTGATCACAGGACCACTAAACTCATAATCGCAAGAACAAATCGTCACATATGAAAATCAGAAAATCACAGATCCAACTCCAACACTATCCGATGCTTAAATCAGCAGTTCAATCAAAATACGGAAAGAAATACAAGGAGTCACATCTGAACTCAAAAAAACAATGAAAATGATGGGAAGGATGGATGGGCTATCAGTTACGGACAGGGAAAACCAATGAAAGGCACCTGTTTGGATCTGGAGAGAACACGAGAAGCAAACGACATGATCAGTTAAGATTGATCTTCTTCTTCTTCTTCTATCGAGAAATGGTTGTGGCCTCGTAGCTTAGGGTTCGCTATCTGTTTGTTTTCTCCGTGTCTCTGTGTAGCAATGGGCTGGGCTGGAGAAGGGGAGGGTGGGCTTGTGTTGTTTCTACACCGTTAGATCTGAGACTGGACCTATCAACGGTGAAGATTTTTTTAAGTTAGATCAGTGATGAAGTTATTTTTTCAAACTACGTATTATTAATATACAAATATATAATAAAAATACGCATTAATTGTAAATTTTTATTATAAAAATGATAAATCTTATATATATGTGTGTATAGATATATATAGAAATAATTACGAGTAAGAACAAATAAATAAAGTAGATTTTATAATACTAAAAATAATTTCTAATGATATATAAGATGTGAATATCAATAAATTTTAGAAAATTTAATAACATCAACAAGAAATATTAATTAATGATTAGAATAATAGTGATGCATTTGACTAAGTGTGGTGGGTGGAGCGGTTAGAAAAATTAAAAATTTTAGAAAAATATGTAGTTTATTTATTGAACATAATCGCTTTCATTTTTGTTTTTCTGTTGCAGTTTTTTGTTTTTATTTTCTATTTTTTAATTAAAAAATCAGAAATTTATTTGGTTGAGATTTTTGGTATAAAACTAAAAATAAAAAGTTGTTTAGTTGAGATTTGTAATAAAAATTGAAAATAAAAATATGTTTGATTTTATCCTCCTATTTCTATTTTTGTAACTATACTCTTATATTAATAATTTCTAATATAGTATATTGTATTTTTAAATTAATTAATTATCATTATAATTTTATGTACATATATATATAAAGTTTTTTTGTCTTCTACTTTTCTTATTTTTCTTTGTTTCCTGTTACGTTAATTTGTTTATATCTCTTAATTTGTCCAAGCTCAAGTAATATGAATTAAGTTCAATCAAATTTAGACTTGCATTGCCATCACTAATTGTACCGAATTTAGTATTGAATTTGATTATAATGTGGTCTTGTTATCGATATTGATTAATATCAAGTACCGTTTTGAATAATTGCTTAAATTTCAAAATATTTTTTAATTTTTATAAAATTTTATTAATATAAAGATTTATACAAATTTTAAAAAGTTAATAATTAAATTAAAATTTTTAAAAATTAGCATTAAAATAACAAAAATTAAAAAATCAAACACTGTTATGAAATACCAACACCGTAAATAGGCCTAAATAGCTAAGTTGCTTTATTATGTATATTAAAGAAAATGGAGATAAAGCTTACGAATTATCCAACACTGTATATTCGAACTCAACTCCACACGCATACCCCAAACCCAAAGTCTTCCCGACTCTATTTTGATGTCACCAAACTCTATTAAAACGAAAACCCATTTCTTACTACTCAACGCAAGACTAATTGCCAGTGCTTGAAGTTGAAGAAACAATTGCCCTTTGAATTATCGTTTCTGTTTTGTTAGGTTAACAGATGCATGTTAGATCTTCCACCAGTACTAGTCCATCAACTTCATCAACTTCCCGTCCTCGCCATGACAACTTCACAGACTTACCTGCACTAAATTTTACTTCCCTCCTCTCCGATGAGGTTCTGCTACTAGTTTTCTTAAAAATTCTGACATCTTTTTCAATCTCTAGCTTTCGTTGTTATCGTCGGAGCTGCCTCATCTATGTGTGGCAGAAAGAGTCAAAGCTTAAGTCTCGCAAAATTTTGCTGAATGTTGTGTTACATATGGAGGTATACTAAAGATGATAATACAAATAGAAAATAAAGATATGTTGTTTTTCTGTCTAAGAAAACGTGTTATCAAAATTAAGAGAAATGATATTTTTTTGTTTTTGTAAAACTGTTGTAGTATTTTTATATTCAGAAACAAAAAATTTCAAAAGAGTTAGACAAACACATTTTACTTACTTACTTCTCTTTTTACAAAAACGACAACAAAAAATAAAAACAAACAATCCCTTATTCTTTAGTTTATTTAAAAATCATGGTAAGCCTAGTTATATAAATAACGAGATTTTAGTATATTTCTTTTTAGTTGAAATAGTATTAAACATTTATGACTTTTGATTTTAGCAAAAGTACAAAAGTATTGTTGAATGATAATAGTCCATTCTAATTTCAACTCTCACAGTGAAAGAGGAAAAGATTAAGTTAAAATGTTGAGATTAAGAACATATGATATTTTGAGATTTGAGTTTAAAAAGCATAAAGTTTAAATTTAATTCGAGCACATTAAAATCTAATTTAAAAAGGTTTTAAAAAATTAAAATTCAATCAACATTTATGCTTTTTTTAGTTTAGTTTAAATCTTGGTCATATTCAAATTTAATAATTTAGTTTGATTTCAATAAGACTCTTAAGTTATTTATAAACAAAAAATAGAATTTAAGTTCAACTCTTCTTTCGACTTTTACAAATAATTATCTATATAAGACAATCCTTTAAATTTTTATTGCAACAAAAGTGAGAAAAAATAAATAATTTATTCCAATAAAAAATTAGTAAGTTTATTCCATTCAAAAATCAAAATGATAACAAAATAGGAAAATTTATGACTATAATTGAATTGATTTCATGATTATAAGTTCGTACTACACTAAATTGGGCTAAAACCATTTAAGTAATGTCCAATATAGATCTAACTCAAGGATGGGATTTTCCTCTTTTTGTATTTAAACATAAAAGGAGAGAAAATGCATTATTTAATAATACAATTTTCATATATCATTCATGCACTGAGATGATATTAAAGATTAGTTAGTCATTATTTAATGATTATTAGTAATTAAATTCTTGAATACAAACATATTTTTATTTATTTATAATATTCATAATTATAAATACACACCAATAGAAAACCAATTTTTTTTACAATAATTAGCTCTTCAAAGCCAACCCCACCTCTTTCATCTCGAAAATTAACCTATTTATGTGCTAAATACACGAGAATCTCACAATCAAACACTCATGCATCCAAGTTCAAGAGTAAGACATACACTGCTGTATATATGTAAAACTGATTCAGAGACAACCATGAAAGAGCTAGCATAAGTCCTACTTATGGGGACCAGTTCCGTCGAGATGCATCGGGTGTCCGGGAGTGGGCGGTACTCGGGGTGGTAAACAGTTGGGGGAATGGCCGCGTCCACTGCCGGTGGGGGAAGGGCTTCTGCGTTGGAGAGAAGCCGGTTTTGGTTGGGTAAACCCTAGGTCACTCAGCAGGTGCTGGCTGTCAAGTTTCTTCGAAGTAACCAGGACTCTTGCATCAGATGATCTGCTGCAAACTAGAATCATGAACAAAATCATGAAGACAGATACAACTTGCTTTGCTCTTTGATTTTCCATGGAAATGTTGGGATATTAACTGTGAATAGGAATCCCAAGTTAGAAGGAGATAGAATTAGTGAAAGGATATATAAATGAAAAGTACCATAAACCTAAAATCTAATGCCGCAAGGGAGGGTATAACTTTAACGAAAGGAAAGAGTTTGAGAGAGGACTGTGGTTTCTTTTGTTCCATGCGGCTCTATTTATAGACAATTAAGAAAATTGTCTGAATTTGATTAAAAAATTGGAATTATGAATAAAAATATTATTTTATTAAAATTGTTATAGTAACGAGACAATAATTTAAAAAAGTGACAGTAATCACACTTTACTTACCTAACATTAACTATTCCTACGATTGCTAACCCTAAATTATAGGGGTGAGGCAAGGTGAAATTGTATTAAGATTCGATCATGTAACGGAATAATCACAAAACTTTTTCATGATCTTTTGATTTGACTTAATTCATTGCTTCTTTTTGTTTTGACATAAAAATATTGGAAATGTTCAAACTTGATTCGTGTCTTTTATTACATAGTTCGTAGAAGAGTGACCCTACAATAATAATAATGCAATTGTATGATTAACCTACTCCAGCCTTCCTTTTCTACCTATCACGGTTTGATGCATGCGTAAGAGGTGATGTAAAGAGGTGATGTATGTATTATAGAATCTTGTTTTATTAAATTAATGAAGTTCAGGTGATTCCCTTTCGAATTTTTCACCTAAAATTTCCGATGCGTTTAGTCTTTGATGTGAAAATTCTTATGTAGAAATATATTGATTGATGAAAGTTCATAGAAGCCAGATGCTCTAACCTTATAACCTATTGGTGTGTGAATATATATATATATATATAGAACACCTTCAAGAATTGATCTAAAATCTTTTTAAATCAATTTTAAATTTATTTAGTAAAACTTGATACAAGTCAGTAGCTAGCTCTCCCCTTCTTCCCCTATGCATGGAGGCACCTTACAAGAACAATGAAGCACAACACCTTAACTTTCTATAACTCTACTCTCTTCTCAGCAGAATTTGCTTCAAGACCAACTTGATAAGTCCGTATTGGAATTTCATTCCAGGGACGATCGGATGCAAATCAAAGATATGTGAGTCTGCTCCTGATAATACTCGTGATCATAAGCAGCAGGTCATTGGAGGAAAGAGTGATGGCCACAATGAAGAAGATTAATATGATGGAAAATCAGGTCCGGATTTGATCTCGACTGCAGCGGAATAATTACAAAATTTTTTTGTGACTTTTGACTTCCTGAAAATCAAAATCTATTTGACTCTATAAAATGATTAACGCAAATCATAATAAAGCAGAAATTTAATTCGTACCTTATTCCGAATCTTGATCTTTATCTTGCCATATCTCTCAAACCGTTTCCAAAACCGATCCGTCTCAACCACCGTAGTCGCACAAGTATCCAGCTTCTAACGGTATCCACAGAACAGGTTGAAAGAACTCTGTAACTCTTACAGAGAGGGTTAAGTAAGAAGTGCTAGCTCCATATAGTTTAAGTCTATTTATAATAAGCTTAGGACATTTTAGTAATTTAATTAAAATTAAATTCTAATTCCAATTAAACTTTAATTAGAATTACAAGTATGTAATTAAATACCAATTATGCCTACATAAAATTCAATATCTCATATTGATTCTTATTTATTAAATATATTATATTTAATCATAAAGTTTATCAAACTTTACAATCAAATCCAACTTGATTAAATTAACTTTGCTCTTTTCAACCTATTCTATATGTAAGACCTATTAGGTTCCCAAATATGTTGACAATTATTATAAAATCTAATTTTAATTTATTTTTAATTCTCCGATTAAACAATTTATAATCATAGATCAAGATTTGCGTCTAGCAACGCATCATGACCACCCAAATATTTAGGAATGTCAAATTAGTTTTGACTAACCTTTTCGTGCATAATTTTTTCATATAATTTAATCATTTCATCATACAATGTTCCGATTAGACATAAAGCTTGAAATTAACTTCTACTATATTTTGAGTCTGATCATATTAGTTCTCTACCATTAGCTATTAATTCAATTAATTATATTTGTAAACTATTTAAAAAACATTATTTCACCTTGGCCAAGGATTTCTTGAATTAATACTAATCGAGAATAACGAAACATTCTCCCTAATTACTTTAAGGTGATGAATCCTGTCTTGATCATTTAACTATCTCCATATAGTTTATGCTACATCCAATGACTACCAATTAAACGACCTATGATTAAATAGATTATAAGTAATATCAAAACCTAGCAATCCCCATACAAGATAACTTTGATGATCTCAAGTTAAAGGATCACTTATACAATTATCACAATGAGAATTCCATAGACATAAAAGTAATGTTCCAAATGGATTTCTCATATCGGGTCAGTTAAGTAAACTTGTTCTTTAGCAAGCACTCACATGTTTGTTTAGGTATCTCTATAATTTAGTCTATGAGATCGACTACTTCCTTCATAAGGAAAAATAAAACGTGTGCTAATTTTCTTACGTTTTATTAATGTCCAGTCTTAATAGAACAATGACTAAGAACATTTAGGAATAATATATAAATGCAGTATGAATCTCATAATTATAATCTCATTATAATTTCATTTCCAATGTACAATTATCTCATGGACTTTATTATATATATCTAAATATGTACAAGATAAATAACGCTTTTAAATAATTTGTCATTAAACTACAATCAAAACGATTGGCTGTAAGGCATAAATTAACAATCTCCCACTTGCACTAAGCTAATCGTTTAAGTATCTCATACCATATCACCATATGACGATTATTCTACTACTGGGGCAGTAACTTAATGAGAGAATTCTACATGATTTTCTATAGTGAATACTTGATTAAATCTTACAACTCCTATCATAATTAAGAAAATTTGCCTAAAGATATTCTTGGATCTTTGATGAGACTTTAGCTCCTTATGCATGCCTAATGGCTCTAATGTTCTACAGTACATTACTATCTTGAACAATGCAAAGAAACTATATAAAGGTCACTAAAGAACTTGTTGATCCAATTAATCATTTCCACTAAACGAAAAATGTATTATGGCTTAATTAGCAACCAATTGTTACATTGGAAATTTTCCAATCCTAAATGATATTGTTTTAACTAAATAAACCTTAATTAGGATTTACTTCTAAAGTTATATCCTTATTATCTTGAACTCAAATATCAACTCACACATAGAGTAATGAATATCTTTAATACTTTACAAGTATCTAATATCTAAATACTAAATATCTTTAGTACATTATCTATGCACTTGGACTTAGAATAAGTTAACAATGTCCAATCTAAACAATGTCCAATCTATCTCTATAGATCTAATTCCCATAATTAAGCTGTTACCTTTTTATATCCAACAAGAGTTGTTCTTGAAAATTATGTTTTTAACAATTAAAAGTTAGAATTATTGTTCTCTGTGAGCAGTATGTCTCCACATACTCCCATTGAAGAAAACAACTATACTCCCACTAACCTTCTTGCAAATATGATAAATTCACAATCATCTTCAAAGCAAACTTTTTGAATTCATCATGAAAGTGAATCTTTTAATGTCTCGTCGCCTTTCAACTATACATCAAATGTATCATTAAAGGCATTAGTTCCAATTAGATGTATTTTCTTGAGATTTAAACTTTTCAAATTTCATCTTACTCTCATTACTTATCTTGAGAACCATTCTCTTATAAGTATACATTAAATCAAACAATTTGTTCAACAGGTCTGTAAAATTATATCTAACCTTTTGGATATCTCATAATGTTTTATTAGCCATTTTAGTTCCAAACTTAATGGATAATATATGCTTCAACCAAGCATCACATCCTTGAATCATTAACTTTGGTTCTTTTAAAGACTTAATGTTTCATATATAATATGAAAGACGTAAGTTAATGTACTAGACATAACTATAGAAGAAATAATATTGCATTATACAATTTCTCATATTGTATTTTACTCCTTACATAAATCTGTACTCTTATGAATTTAGTTGTGAAGGTACTCACTAGAGAATCTCATTCCTTATAGATAACCGATAATTTCAAACTTACCACAACGATTTCATTAAAGTGCTTTAGCATTCTCAATGCTTTATTTCTACTTAGATTTAAACAACTTGAACTTTTCAAATTTTTAAATCATTATTTTATTTAATATAAATGACTATATCATATAAATTCATTACTAATAAAATGAAATATAATATTATCCTTTTGTGAATTGTTATTCCATCCAATACATCACATATATAAGATTTAACTATTCAATACCATCATCATCCTTTCACCAAAGGTTGATTTGGTTATTCTTCAACTATACAAATTTTACAAGTTCCATACCATTCATAATCAAACGATACATATATCATAGTATGTAACTTTATGATTTTCGTTATATTGATTTAACCAACATGACATAAAAGGATTGTATCGGTTATCCAACTTTTTATTCTTACCATTTATGTTAAGCATAAGTCTCCTTTGATCCAATACATATAAAAATTATTTGCATAAACTTGGATCAACTGCTTTTTCTTAACAATCTATGTCTTATCATGTTTTGAACATTACAATAATGTTGAATCTAAATTCAGTATCAAATGCACATAAGCATGAACTAGAAATATATATGATCTCTATCATATCACATACAGGCAAGAAAATTCATGCAATCATTTTCTTTTAATGACAACTATTATCATACTGTTGTTAAGCCTTTAATTGTAGTCCACAATTATGCCTTCATCATACAATGTTCCGATTAGACATAGAGCTTGAAATTAATGTCTACTATATTTTGGTTCTAATCATATTAGTTCTCCTCCATTAGCTATCAATTCAATTAATGATATTTGTAAACTATTTACAAAACATCATTTCACCTTAGCCAAGGATTTCTTGAATTAATACTAATCGAGAACAACTAAACATTCTTCCTAATTACTTTAAGGTGATGAATTCTATCTTGATCTATCTCCATATAGTTCATGTTACATCCAATGACTACCTATTAAACGACCTATGATTAAATAGATTATAAGTAGTATCGAAATATAGCAATCTCCATACAAGATAACTTTCATGACCTCAAGTCAAAGGATCACTTATACAATCATCACAATGAGAATTCCATAGACATACAAGTAATGCTCCAAATGGATTTCTCATATTGGGTCTGTTAAGTGAACTTGTTCTTTAATAAGCACTCACATATTTGTTTAAGTATCTCTATATTTTAGTCTCTGAGATTGACTACTTTCTTCATAAGAAAAAACAAAACGTGTGCTAGTCTTTTTACATTCTATTAATATCCAATCTTAATAGAACAATGACTATGAACATTTAGGAATAATACATAAATGCAACATGAATCTCATAATTATAATCTCATTATTACTTCATTTGCAACGTACAATTATCTCATGGACTTTATCATATACATCTAAACATGTACAAGATAAAGAATGCTTTTAAATAATGTCACTAAACTAAAACCAAAACGATTGGTTGTAGGGCATAAATTAACAAAACTAGCATATGATCCCTAATCATGGGAACTACGCTAAGCTTTATGATTATGGTTGCGTAGGGTTTGGTGCTGACGGTGATAATGGCTTCACATTAGTCTCGACCTGGTCTTTTTTGGAATATCCAAAGCCTCGCAATAGTAAACAGCTGTCCATCTTTTCTCGAGTAGCCATTGCTCTAGTCTCCACTGACCTACAGTGTAACATCCCATGTTAGGGGTTAGAATATTGAGGAATTAGCAGTGCATTATATGCTTTGCATATTTGAGTATTCACTTATACGTGCATATGTATTTTTGACACATACAAATAATTGTATATGCATTCATTGACATTTTTCGGGTATAATTGGCTTATAAATGTGATTAAAATGAGAATTATGGGTTTTTATGTGATGCAAATTTATTTGGAGTTTATTATTATTATTTCAAAAATTTTGGTGAATTTTAGGAAATTTTTGAAAATTTGGGGTATTTTGGATTTTGGACTAGGAAAAATAAACCAATGGTGTTTTGATGTGTAACACTTCTATATTGATGACAAATGGCCAGATGCAATGGGGCCATGTGTTAACGTAACCATGAGTTGTGAAAGGTAAAATTCTGTAGCTCCTTGTTTGTTCTTCAGTTTTGCTTTGTTCTTCACCGAACCTTGACCTTCACTCTCACTGTTAGTGATTTTCTCAAAACAAGGTAAGTGAAGTTTTAAGTTTCTAGGTTCTGTGAATGAGTTTGATGATGTTTTACGGTTTAGAAATGAATACATGCATGAGTGGTGTATGAAGCAACTCGGTGATAGTGATGATAAGATGAGTTATATGAAAGTGTGAAATCGAGTTTGTGCAAAAAGTGTTTATAGGATTGTGAGAATTGAGTTTAATGAGAATATGAGAGTGGATAACTGCAAAGAAGGTAAATAGGTTCTGTGTTTTGTTGGTTTGGATGAAATGAAAAGTATTGATGGAAATAGAAAGATAAAGAAGATAGAAAATGCAGAAACTGGGATTTGCGTGAATATTAATATACAGTTTTTGATGTTTATCTTTGAACCTTGGATTTTTGATTTGTTTTATGTTGTTGAGCTAAAATGGAAGTAGAAGAATTGGTTTAAGGTAGAAGAATTGGTTTAAGTGTCATATGTGTTAATTGAAGAAGATAGAAGTGAGAAAAATTTGGAAAACACAGTAGTAAGAGAAAGCTTGTGTGAGGTTTCGGTTTTCATGAATTATCATATAAGCTTGCACTTGATGTGTTTAGAAGTTGTACTGGGTATAGAAGTCCAGAATATGTGATGCAGGAATGAAGAAAATCAGTGGAATATACAAAAAAATGTAAGAAGCTAGGGGGAGTGCACGGGCGTGCATAAGGCACGCACGGGCGTGCGTAAGTCGCACTCCCGTGATAGAATTATTTGGTTGGTTATTCATTAATAAATGCATGATCATGCAATGAGAGGAAAAAATAGACTGTGTTTGCATGTATAAAGTTACGATCGTGACATTTCTGAGGGAGCTGAGATTGCATAATCGTGCACAAGCACGATCGCACACCCGAGAGCTCTTCCCATACCGAGCAACTTAGTTTCTTTTGGCCATAACTTTTTCTCTCAACATCCAAATGACATGAGACTTGAACCAATAGACTCCTAACACATTGTTCTACCCCTCTATAAAAATTGAGAGCCATCTGAATTCATTTAGAAGAGATTGAGTGATAAATGTAGGATGAATAGTGAATGAGTGTATGAATTCTGGAACTTTTGGGGTACAATTGATATGTACATCAGTTTAGTAAGGAAATATACCCAAGAATTTGTTATTGAACCTGCATATTACATGATACATTCTTAAATGTGCTTATTCAGTTAGTTGAGCACAATGTAGTAATATGAAAATATATATGATTGCATATAGACGAGCACGTCGAACGACCGCTTCCAGATATTACTGGGACTTCAAGGCAATAAGCGGAAAGGGAGAAATTATAAGTAATTTAAGATAGCCTCATCTTCATTTGTTCGGTTTGATACTGAATTGATTTGATATATGTTGAATGTGTGTATTGAATTGAGAATGTCCGAGGTGTTGGATGTATGAACCTGTTCTTTTTTTAAAACTGTTAAGTCCTAGTTGTGGGTAAATAGGTATGCCTAAAAGGGTCTGCGTGTAACATCCCATTCTTATAATAAGGGTTAGAACCCTAAAATCTGGTACATGTAAGATTAATGAGATATTAAAAAAATACATTTTTCATGCTCATACATATTGTTAGCATACACATATGTAAATTTAAAATTTTGCACACATTAAAATGACTATACATGCATTCATTGACATTCCAGGTATAATTGAATTGTCATGTGATATTATGGAGAATTGTAGTTTGTTTGTATTGAAAATTGATTTGGAGAGTGTAATTGTTGATTTAGAATTTTTGGTAAAAATTTAAAAAATTTCTAAAAATTTGGGGAAATTTTGGACTAGGCAAAATGCCATGTGGCAAGGCAAATGACAAATGGCAGTAGAATTAACTGTCAAAGGAAATAGAAATTTTGATAAATGACTTTGGGATTTAGTAACAAGCGTCAATTAAAATTGGGAGACAATTGGAGTAGGAATTGGATTTTATTGGACTAGTTAATAAGAAAAACTAGTTTAAAGTTATAAGAATTAGACACTTGTCACTTGCCAAGCTGTGTCTTAAAGCCCACTACTCTTTTAATTTTAAAGACCCCCTTGTTGTCTCTCACGATGCTTTTAAGTTAAAAGGCTATTAAGTGTTTTTTTTTTGTTTTCTTCTTCTCCTTCGTGGCTTCTCTTCTCTTCTTCTTCTTGATTTTAATTCTTCAAACCTCCACTCACGTTGAATCTCTCATCTTTTAATTTCTACCTCCTTCATGTTATCTTCTTCATTTCCATAAGAAAACCCAAAACTTCCAACTTCCATGATGATTTACGTTGGATGTAGGGAAAATTAGGGATTTTGGTGATCTTGAGAAGTTTGAAGAATTTGAAACTACAACAAGTAAGTTATGCTTTAAATGTCATGGGTATGGTTAAATGAAACTAGAATGATGAGTAAATTAAGATTGATTACTTGATTATGTAAATTTCATGTATGTGTCGTAGGTGATGTAAATTTCTTGTTTTTGTAATTGTGAATGCTCTTTAATGACCCATAATTCGTTATAGAGATATTTTGGAAGTTGGATGATCCATATAATGGTGTTAGGATGAGTGTAGAAATTCAGTTATGAATGGGTTAATGAATATGTTCTGTTTTTGGTTAATGATCAAATATATATCATGAATTGGTTGTGAATGATATTGAGTGGATATGGAGTTGAGAATGAAGAGTAAATGACGTAGAAAAGGTGATCTTTGTACAAGTTGTATTAGGTGTAAAATCTGGAAAAATTGGAGGATTAGTGATGGAAAATGTAGCAGTAACATGTCCACTAATCATGCTTTTGTGTTTTAGCCATAACTTGCTCTTTAGTTATTCAAATGATATAATTCTTAATTTGGATTAAACTAGAGACATATGGCTACATTTCTTATGAAGACATTGAAATTAAATTCTGTCTTTAAAAGTATCAAAATTTGACATGAAATTGAGAACTGGTGCAACAAATTGGTGGATGAGTGTATAAGTTGTGTTCTGTTTTAAGTGAATGAGAGTGTTTTCTATTTTGAGTGTTTATGAACAAATAGGGAATATGAATTGTGTATGGATGATGTTCAGTTGAAATTAATTATACTTGAAGAAGTTGTGAACTTTAGATGATAAATTTTGAATATGAAATGCTTGATACTTAGGAATAATATATGTTATGAAAAAAGGATAGGAATTATGAATGATGAGATATAGTTGAATGTGATGAATCAAATGAGTTGAGATTTGAGAGTTTAATGAAATCAACCCAAGTTGAATTGTTAAGAAGTGATATTGCATTAGAAGAGGTGAATTTGGGAAGATTATGAGTGAAAGTGATGTTAGAATGGATGTAGGAACCATTGGAGATGCTTTGGAGGGAGTTTTGTTTCACCTATGTTCGTTAGACGAACTTTAGGTCTGCTAAACGGACCTTCTTGGGTCTGGAAATGTCCTTATCCTCGCCCATATCCGTTAAAAGGACATTAAGTCCATTAAACAGACCTTCACGGGTCTGGAAAACACTCCAAACCCCATGTATGTCCGTTAGGTGGAGGTGTATGTTATACACTGTACAGTTTTGGAAATTTGCGATTTTGATCCTGTAGATGGCAAAATCTCTCTTCGAGGTCTTCACAAAAGTTGTAGATCTCAAGTCCTCTTCAAAAAAGTCCTAGAATGACATTAATTCGACATCTACAGAAAAAGTTATGCCTTTTGTCCCAAGATATGTTTATTTATAAATAATTACCTTATCAATGTTTGTCCATTGAGACATTTAGGCTTGATAGTGATATTGAATGAGCCTAATTGAAGTAGGATAGAACTATTAACGTAAGAAGAGTAGGCGCTAAGCAATGATTCAAAGATCATGTTAATTAATTTTGAGTCAAGTATTAAGGAAATGTACCTGGGAATGTCATTGAACATGCATTGTACATATTTCATATACATAAATGTGCATCAATGGACACTTATAATTGTGCAAAGTTGTGATATATGTATATTGGTTGATATAGAGGAGCAATTGGAATATCAACATCTAGACATTGCTGAAACTTTGAGGCAATAGCTTCGGGAGCAATTTGTGAGTAACCTAGACGGTTTCACTCAATTAATTGTTTGCTTTACAATATAGTTTGAATGATGATATGAATGTAATTTGATTGTTTTGAATCCGGACAATGAAGGTCTGATGATTGTGATATATGAATGAGATATTGAAATGTTCCTTGTATGTGAATGTGACGAACTAAATGCTTCTTGACAAGATGTCAAGTTTGATGTATACCATATCCCAAAATCAGATGTTCCACTTACATACCTGACAATTCTCTTGACCGCTGTCAGATGTGTTTCTTTTGGGATGGCTTGATAGCCAGCACATACAACAACACTATAACAAATATTTAGCCTACTTGCAGTCAAGTATAATAAACTTCTGATCATGTTGCGATATAAACTGTCATCAACATTTTTACCATTCTCATCTCTGTTTAGTTTTGTTGAGACACTCGTAGGTGTTTTTACATGTCTGGCATTCTCAAAACCAAACTTCTTTATTATATTGTTGGCATATTTGGTTTGCGATATAAAAATTCCATCCTTCAATTGTTTAACTTGCAAACCTAAAAAGAAATTAAGCTCACATACCATACTCATTTCAAATTTGAATGCCATTAACTTGACAAATTCATCTACCATCTTTGGATGTGTAACACCAAACACAATATCATCAACGTAGATATGAGCCATCACAAAATCAGATTTGAACTTTTTAATAAACAAAGTTTTATCAACACTACCTTGTTTATCTCCTTGCTTGATAAGATACTATGTGAGCCTTTCATACCAAGCCCTTAGTACTTGTTTGAGACCGTAAAGAGCTTTCTTTAGCTTATAGACAAGATCTACATGGGCTGAATCAATAAATCCTTTTAGTTGCTCAACATACATTTCTTCTTGTATAAACCCATTCAAAAAAGCACTATTTACATCCATCTAATAAAGCTTAAACCCCTCACACATGCTATGCCTAATAATAATCTGATAGATTTAAGTCATGCCACCGATGTAAACGTTTTGTCAAAGTCTATTCCTTCTACCTGAGAGTATCCCTGAGCTACTAGCCTTGCTTTATTTCTGGTGATATTACCCTGTTCATCTGCTTTATTTCGAAACACCCATTTTGTTCCAATTATATTAGTATCTGATGGCTTTGGCACTAATTCCCATACATCATTCCGCACAAATTGAATCAATTCATCTTGCATAGCTGCTGTCTAAAACTCATCTTATAGAGCTTCTTTAACATTCTTTGGCTTGAATGAAGATGTGTAGCATAAGTATCCTGCAAGTTCTCTATAATCAATCCTTTTTCTTTCTTTTGTTTTTCTTTCTTTTGCTAACATCTCCAATGACGTTATCTATTGGATGATTTCTTTAGATTCGGGATGGAGAATCACGATTCAAATCAGCTTCTCTCGAGTTTTGAGCATTTAAAGGAATAATTTTCGCTTATAGTGTTTTGGTTGATTCATCATTTGAAGTAACTGAAAGTTCTTCAATTCGCACAGTTACTTTCTCAGCAGCAACTAACTACATATCTGGGCAATTTTTCAATCTGGTTTCATTGCTTGTTTGAGCTGGTTCAGAGGGTCGATTATATTGATTTTCTTCTGCCACTTGACCATTCAACAAAGATACATCATCTATCACAACATTTATGGACTCTAGCACTTTCTTGGTTCTTTGATTATACACTCGATAACTTTATTGTGAGTTGAATAGCCAATAAAAATTCCTTCATCACTTTTGCTCTTGAATTTTCCAAGCTGCTCCCGATCTCTAAGAATATAACATTTACTTTCAAAAACATGAAAGTAACTTACATCTGGTTTCTTTCCCTTCCAAAGTTTATAGGATGTCTTATTCAAGATGCTTCAAAGATACACTCTGCTACATATGTAACATGTTGTATTAACTATTTTGGCCTAAAATTACATAGACAATTTGCTTCTATTTAACATAAATCTGACCATTTCTGGATGTGTTATGTTTTTCCTTTCGGCAACTTCATTTTGTTGTGGAGTTTTGGGTGTTGAAAATTCTTGTATGATGCCATACTCATCACAAAGTCATTAAAGCTTGTATTCTCAAATTCCCTTTTGTGATCCGATCGAATTCTCAATATAGTAATATTTTCAGATTCATGACCTGCACACATAGGCTTCTAAAAGCCTTGAAAGTATTTGATTTTTCTTTCAAAAATGATACCCAAGTATATCTCTAATAATCATCAACAAAAGTTAGAAAATATCTCATTCCACCAATGCTATCATGTTGTGTTGGACTAACCAAATCCATGTGAATTAATTCAAGTATGCGAGATGAGGTAACATGTCTAACCTTTTTATATGGCACTCTTATCTGTTTTCCCATTTGGCACATACTGTAAGTTGATTTTCCTTCTTTGTTCATTTTGGCTAGACCTTCACAGCCTCCAATTTTGTCAATTTGCTGATGAGATCAAAATTTACATGCCAAGCCTTTGATGCCATAAATCAATGTTATTATCATGAGTGGCTGATTTACAAGTAGTCATGACCTACAACATGTAACAATTGTCGGCTGATCGCTTGCCGCTCACAAGACATTCTCCTTGTTCAGTTAGTACCCTACATTCATCACTTGTAAATTTAACTAACAAACCATCATCACAAAGTTGGCTTATACTTACCAAATTTGCTTTTAATCCATCGACATGGAGCACATTCTTGAGAGGAGGCAAACCATCCACACATAATGTTCCTTTACCGATCACCGAAGCCTTCTTTCCATCTCTGAAGGTAACATGACCATCCATGCAATTCTGATAATCAGTTAAGTAATTCTTTTCCCCTGTCATATGGCGTGAACATCCACTATCAAAGTACCAACTATGTTGCAAAGTTGCCTTCATTGATGTAAGAACTATGAGAGCTTGCAATTCACTCTTTTTTACCCAAGTAGAGTTCGGTACTGAGAGCTGATGTTGAAATTTTTGTGAAGGACGTATAATTTTTTGGCTTTGCCTTCTTTGAAATAGCATCTATAGCAACTCATAACAACTTGGCCTTATATGCCCAATAACTCTAGAAAAATGACATGTGGGTACAAATCTTCGATTCTTTTTCGATGTTTCTACCTCTTCAATAGATCTGGACTTATCATTTTTCTCTTCATTCACTTTAAAGCACTCACCCTTATAGCCAATGCCTTCAAGATTCCCTTTAACCTTACCAATTTCTATTAACTTTTCTAGTTTTTCTGTGCCTCCATTCAACATTCTCAATCCCTTTTCAGTACTTTCCAATTTCATTCTAGCTTCACCAAGCTCATCTGAGGTCAACATCAATTTCTTTTCTAACTCTTATATGGTGTTCTTCATGGAAAGATTCTCTTCCTTTAATCTTTCATTCTTTCAACATGTTTTCACCCATTTTTCATACATAACTTTGTAATCCTTGCAAATATTCCCTTTTTATCATCTGGGCCACTTCCATCGTTGTCATAATATTATATTGGGTCTTGAGCTGAGTTGTTCGAAATTTTCTGATTTTCTCCCTTTTTCGATTTCAGTTACTTCCTTCTCAGTTACTGTCAAACAAGTAACTGGACTTTTGCTATACAAAGCAACTAATGCAACACCATTAATGATTTCTTCTTCGCTACCATATTCACTCTCGAAATCATTCTCACTCCAGGTACTCGTAAAGTATTTTCCTTTTCTCTTCTTCAAGGTATTAGCATATTCAGCTTGAATGTGTCCGAAACCTTGATAATTATGACATTGGATTCTCCTTACCTTCCCTTCACCCTTTTGTGTTTTGACTTGTTGTTTTAAATTGTTACTCCATGAACTCCCACCATATTGTCTAAAGTCGGGTCTGTCCTTTTTCATTCTTTTCAACCATTTACCAAAATTTCATGTGAGTAGTACCAAGTCTTCATTTTCATCTGATTCATCTTCCGCATGATTCACACTTTTTCCAATTTCCACCTATAGTGCCAATCCTTTGGTTCTTTCTTGCTTACCCCATAAAAGATTCATTTCAAAATTTGTAAGAATTTTAATTGCTTTTTCCAACGACAGATCATTAATGTCGTTGGCCTCCTCTATTACTGCAATTTTTGGAATAAATCTCGGAGGTAGTGATCTCAACGTTTTCTTAACTAATTTCATATTGGAATATTTCTTCCCCAGTTGATGTGCCTAATTTGCTATATCTCGCAGTCTTTTATGAAAGTCTCTAATAGTCTCATTTTCATCCATTTTTAGTTTTTCAAACCTCACAGCTAACATCTGTAGTTTTGACGCTATCATATATTTGGACCTTTCATGAATAGTTTGCAAGGCATCCCACACTTCTTTAGCCGATTCACAGGTTGATATCATTGAGAAGCATCCCTCGTTAATAGCACTGAATATCGCATGCATTGCTTGTGAATTTCCAATTGCACTTTCTTCTTCGGCTCTTGTCCATTCAGATGGATCTTTTTGAACTGCCTCTCCTTTATCATCAGTGATCATTGGATGTATCCACCCATGTACTACCGAATGCCAAGCTTTCATGCTCTGAGCTTGGATGAAGACTTTCATTTGTGATTTCCATGCAGGATAGTTAGGTCCATCCAATAGTGGTGGTCTGGTGATTGAAGCACCCTCTCTTGTAGCCATGTTTGCGAAACTAGGATCTGCACCAACTTGCTACCAAGTTTTGAATCGGTGACCTCGCTCTGATACCAATTGAAAAATCGAAGGTGATAATTGTTTCGCAAACTTTCCAATTTTTTGTAGATGTCTCTAGCACAAACGAAAAATAAAAACAATCAAAACGAAATAATAAAAACACCAGAAATTTGGTAATTCAGTTCAGCACACTTTGCCTATGTCTGCGAGGCCCTCACCCAGATCAATGCTTTCAAAAAAGTGCAATAGAATTTACACAAGATCACACTAAAGCAACCCCGCTTAATCCTTGTAACTATCTCTCAACCACACTTCACGTGAAAGATTTTTACACCCAATAATACGACCAAATCGTGTTAACCTCGTCAGAGGATTTTTCTAAACTACTTTTAAACGAAAATTAATAAAAATAACTTAAGTACTTAATCAACTAAGAACAAAACAACGATATACTTGAGATAAAAGAAAGACTTCCCTATCGTTTTCGCTTCTCGAAATACATCTGAAAATCTGTCCACCAGTTCAATTGATTCATCCCAGCTTCAATAACTCCAATTAAACCATACGGGATACTTTACACACCATGTATATCTCACGCACAAAGCTAGAAGACCAAGTCTGGAAAATAAAAGCTAACCCACAGTGTTTTTAACTCAGAACACGTGCACAACCCCAGATAAACAAATCTGGAAAAATCAACACTTTAACCCACGGTGTATAGCAATCCACAAAGACATACACGTGCAGGAGTGATTTTGAATAACAATTAACGCACTCTCCATCGTCGTTATACCACCTTAGCATGAGATTAACTTCAGCTATGTTTTGAGACATGCACAATACATTCAAGCAAGAAGAATCCCACTTTAACCACCACCAACAACATCCCAATTCCAACATGCAACAACCACTTCCCTTTATTTTCTTCTATTTGCAAAATCCACACAATCCAGCATTAACACCATTCAATTACCAACATATCCAGTAGTAAAACACTTCAAG
This sequence comes from Erythroxylum guanchezii, assembly GCA_025629825.1. Lineage (NCBI taxonomy): Eukaryota > Viridiplantae > Streptophyta > Magnoliopsida > Malpighiales > Erythroxylaceae > Erythroxylum > Erythroxylum guanchezii. The sequence goes on from JAOTAX010000198.1 coordinate 1,385,406, forward strand.
TAGCAGCATGATAATAGACTTCAATATAGTGTAGGATTCATTCACAACTACAAGTGTGGCAACCACATCTTTTTGAATCCCACTACATTTAATATGTCCAATTAAGATGCTAAAACTAAATAAAAGGTATATATAATATATCTTAACAGACGTTAAATGGAAACGAATGGATGCTTTGGCCATGTCAGATTTGCATCTTGGTCTATCAAATGATATCTTACAAGGTGTAGAGGAAAAGAAAAGAACTAAGGAGATATGGGATGATCTTATAAAGTTATATAAAGCTAAGTCTCTTCACAACAAAATTTTTCTGAAGAGGAGACTTTACACACTCCGAATGTCTGAATCTATTTCAATAACAAAGCATATCAATACTCTGACCTCTCTATGTTCTCAACTTTCAAAATTGGGACATAATGTAAATTCAACTGAACGTACGGAGATTCTACTTCAAAGTCTTCCAGATTTATATAACCAATGCACCATTAATTTAACTAGTAATATCTTCACAGATGCTTTGGTATTTGATGATGTTGCTGCTCAATTCTTGAAGAAGAAAGTAGACGCATCAATAAGGAAGAAAGGTTGACAAGTTTGCATCAAACGTAAGCCTTATTGATGAAGAGAGGACAGTTAATGGAGCGTGATTCTACTAAAAGTCACAAACAAGGAAGGTCAAAATCTATAAGTAAGAAAATATCAAGTGCTATAACTGTGGTAAGAGATGACACTTTAAAAATGAATGCCAATTCAGGAAAGGTGGAAACCAGGCTTTTGAAGCATCAACTTCTCAGGGATGTGTTGCCAATGGAGAAATCTTATACAGTGAAGTAGCAAAGGTGTTCAAGGATAGAGTAGAGCTCACTGATGCTTGCATAATGGATTCAAGAGCAACGTGGCATATGACTCCTTGTACAGATTGGTTTCACACTTACAAATTTATCTCTGCAGGATCTGTGTACATGGGAAATGATCATGCCTTGGAGATTGCTAGGATTAGCACCATCAAGATAAAGATGTATGATGTTACAGTTCACACTATACAAAATGTGCGAAATGTGAAAGGCTTGAAGAAGAATTTGTTATCTTGAGGACAATTGGATGAAATAGGGTATAAGACATCCATTCAAAAGTTATGAAGGTGATCAAAGGAGCACTTCTAGTCATGAAGGCGGAAAGGATAGTTGCAAACTTATACAAGCTTATAGGAGAGATATATATGGAAGCAAATACATTAGTTGCATCGGTTAGTTTTGCAGAAAATGCAACAAAATTATAGCACCGTAAACTTGGTCACATGTCAGATGAAGATTCTTGTTGAGCATAAACTACTCTCTAGTCTCCTGAAGGTATCATTACCCTTCTATGAGCACTGCGTTACAATTAAGCAGCATAGACTGAAATTTAATGCATCGAATTTTAGAAGTAAAGATATTCTAGAATTGATTCACTCTGATGTATGACAAACACCGGTTATGTCTCTAGGTGGAGCAAAGTACTTTATGACCTTTATTGATGATTATTCCAGAAGATGTTATATGTATCCTATCAAGAGAAAGGGAGATGTATTTCCAACCTTCACAACATTTAAAACACAAATTGAGTTAGAGACGGGGAAGAAAATCAAGAGCGTTAGGACTGATAATGGTGGAAAATAAATTGGTGATGAGTTGATTGATTTTTGTAATCGATAAGGTATCAAACGTCAATTCACGGTGCCTTAGACTCATCAACAAAATGGAGTGGCTGAGCAAATGAATAGAACTCTGATTGAAAAAAGTACAACCATGTTGAGAACTGCAAGTATGGCAAAATCTTTCTGGGTAGAAGTAATGAAGACCGCCTACTATGTGATTAATCGATCACCAACAAGATTGATTGATCTGAAGACACTGATGGAGATGTGGACTAGTAAACCAATAGACTATTCTCAGTTACACACATTTGGAAGTCATGTGTTCATGATGTATAATACCAATATATCACAAAACTATATCCAAAATCCATAAAATGTAGATTTATGGGGTAAGATGATGGAGTTAAGGGGTATCGACTGTGGAATCCCACTTCTCACAAGCTCGTCATTAGCAGAGATGCCATATTTGCAGAAGATAAACTGCAAGAAAAAGATCAAAATAGCACGTCTGAAGAAAATTCTGAAGTTGAAATGATTCAAGAGGAAACGAAGATTGAACAAAAAGATTCTACTAAAGCTATATTAGATCATGAGGAGTAAGAACTGGTTGAAAATGAAAATACAGAAGTTCGAAGATCAACCCACAAAAGGAGAATCCCAACCTGACAGTCTAATTATATTACAGAGGGCAATGTTACATACTGTCTCCTAACATAAGAAGGTGAACCATCAACATTCCAAGAAGCAACAAATAGCTTAGATGCATCACTTTGGATGGCGTCAATGCAGGAAGAAATAGAAGCTCCTCATAAGGATAAGATAAGGAAGCTTGTGCCAATACCACAAGGGAGAAAGCCCATTAGCAACAAATGGGTGTACGAGATTAATCATAACAGTGATGATCAGGTGGAGCGGTATCGTGCAAGGTTAGTGATAAAAGGATATGCTCAGAAAGAAGGTATCAAATTTATTGAAAATTTTTCACTTGTAGTTTGTCTCAATACATTTCGGATTGTCCTAGCTATGTGTGCTACATTTGATATAAATTTAGAGCAGTTTGATGTAAAGATTGCATTTCTTCATGGAGATCTTGAAGAAGAAATTTACATGCATCAACCAGAAGGTTTTGAAGAACCAAGGAAAGAGAACTTAGTTTGCAGGTTGAACAAATCTTTGTATGGTTTAAAACAAACGCCAAGATGTTGGTATAAAAGATTTGATTCCTTCATAATGAGTCGTTGATTCAACAAATTTAGTGCATATCCTTGTGTATTTCAAGAGGTTTGATAATAATGATTTCATTGTATTATTGTTATATGATGACGACATGTTGGTTACAAGCCCCAACAAAGATCATATTCAAGATTTGAAGGCTCAATTATAGGGAGTTTGAAATGAAGGATTTAGGACTAGTAAATAAGATTTTAGGGATGCAAATTTACCGAGATAGAAATAACAGGAAGATTTGGCTTTCTCAGAAGAATTACTTGAAGAAAATCTTGCAACGCTTCAATATGCAAGATTGTAAGTCAATTTCTCCCCCTCTTCCTGTTAATTTTAAGTTATCCTCAAGTAAAAACCTTAGCAGTGAAGCAGAGACGAAGGAGATGTCTCGAGTACCGTATACATCAGTTGTAAGAAGTTTAATGTTCGCTATAATTTGCATAAGATCAGATATTGCATATGCAGTGGGAGTGGTTAGTCGTTACATGGCGAATCTTAGTTGAGAACACTGGTGGGATGTAAAGAGGATCCTAAGATATATTAAAGGGACCTCAAATGTTGCTCTATGTTATGAAGGATTTGAATTTATTGTTAAAGGATATGTTGATTCTGATTTTGCAGGTGATCTTTGATAAAAGAAAATCCACTACAGGCTATGTTTTTACTATTACAGGAGGAACTGTGAGCTGGGTGTCTAAACTACAGATAGTTGTAGCATTGTCTACAACAGAAGTTGAGTATATGCAAGGAATTGATCTGGCTAAAAAGGTTTTTGGAGGAGCTTGGACACCAACAAGAGAAAATCACTTTATATTGTGATAATCATAGTGCTTTGCATATTGCAAAAAATCTAGCATTTTATTCCAGAACTAAACATATAGGAGTTCAATATCATTTTGTTCGTGAAGTGATGAAAGATGGAAGTGTGGACATGCAAAAAATTCACACAAAATAGAACCTAGCAGATGCACTAATAAAGTCAATCAACACTGATAAATTCATACAGTGTAGATCCTTGTATAGCTTGGCAGAGGCGTAGACAACATAGAAATAGCAAGATAGAAATAATGATACGGAAATTAATTGGTTCTCAATCAAATCTCCAAGTGGGAGATTGTTAGCTTAAATCCTATATTGGTAAAGAGAGAACATAGAAGCCTCCATTAAGGCTATATAAGGAGGCATATGTTTAAGTTTTTACACATACCAAGAATCTCTGTCTCATAACCTTGTGTATAATTCTTGGTGTGGACTATGAGATCTTTTTCTTATAATATTTGTTTTCTATTATAGCCTGTGATTTTTTTCCATATTCATTAAGGAGTTTTCCACGTTAAATCTTATGTGTCTCTTTTATCTCAATTTCTTTTATTAGTGTGTTTGCTCTATCCAATGGAGTCCATCTCTTATCATTTAAGTAAAGCTTCCAGCATGTTATATAAACCAATGTCACGAGTTAGAATCCTAGGAATTCTCCCGTGAATTTGTACAGAAGAGTAAGGTTTAGAATTTATGAGATCTTTATATTATAGATCATCACTATTTAATCTTGTTTAATTCTTTAATGTGTATAACTAAATAATTTATAACATAACTTACCATATATTATGTGGAACGTGCTCTGGATGATTCAATGGTGTTTATCGTGACTTATGAGGGCGATCGCAATCACTCCCTCTCAATCACCGATGCCCCTGCACCTCCAGTACTGCAATCATGTTAGCCAACTCATCTAAGGGTCTTCGAAGAAGTTCTTTCAAGTTCCAAACTCAATCACACCGTTCACGACATGGTTCAGATAGTCAACCAACGCGGGGCTAGTGGTTAAATGTAGGAATCCTTTATTTTTTTCATCCAAGACCTTGCTTAGAAGTGATTATAAAAAAAAGCGGAAATATATAGTAGAGAGATTGTGGATTTGGTGCAAGTGGTGAGGTTTTCATTTCTTATACATAATAATATCTTAATTGTCTGATAGCTTTTTTACAAGAATTTTTATATTAAATAAGTGATCTTATTTCGAATAGATAATGAAGTATTCAACGAAAATGAAGACTTTAAATATAAGTCTTCACATCCTCCTCGATTGGTAGTAAAGTCAATCCGTCATAAAGTTAGATTCGGCTCGATTGAAATTCTATCAACCAAATGTCATTGTTTTAACTTTGACCTGGAATATGCGGATGCGGCCTGTTATTATTTTTAACCATCATTCATATTAGTAAAATGTTAATAAATATAATCTTCTAAAAATTAAAAAATTAAATAAACATATTAAAATAATATTGCAATTTGCAATTCCCTTTATAAAATAATATCTTATTATACTAAAAATAATTTCTAATGATATATAAGATGTAAATATCAATAAAATTTAGAAAATTTAATAACATAAACAAGAAATATTAATTAATGATTAGAATAAAATTGATGCATTTGACTAAGTGTGGTGGGTCGACGGGTTAGAAAAATTAAAAATTTTAGAAAAATATGTAGTTGTATTTATTGAACATAATTGCTTGATGTATTTGATTTTATATTTATTTCTTAAAAATAATCAAATATGTGAATTCGATATATTTATTCTTTAATTTATTTAAAAATCCTGGTAAGCCTAGTTATATAAATAACAAGATTTTAGTATATTTCTTTTTAGTTGAAATAGTATTAAACATTTATGACTTTTTATTTTAGCAAAAGGACATATGTATTGTTGAATGATAATAGTCCATTCTAATTTCAACTCTCACAATGAAAGAGGAAAAGATTAAGTTAAAATGTTGAGATTAAGAACATATGATATTTTGAGATATGAGTTTAAAAAGGCTAAAGTTTAAATTTAATTCGAACACATTACAATCTAATTTAAAAAGGTTTTAAAAAATTGAAATTCAATCAAAATTTATGCTTTTTTGGTTTAATTTAAATCTTGGTCATATTCAAATTTAATAATTTAAGTTTGATTTCAATATACTTTTAAGTTATTTATGAACAAAATATAGAATTTAAGTTCAACTCTTCTTTCGACTTTTTCAAATAATTATCTATATAAGACAATCATTAAAATTATCCTTTAAATTTTTATTGCAACAAAAAGTGAGAAAAAATAAATAATTTATTCCAATAAAAAATTAGTAAGTTTGTTCCATTCAAAAATCAAAATGACATCAAAATAGGAAAATTTATGATTTCATAATTGCAAGTTTATACCACACCAAAACCATTTAAGTAATATCCATATAGATCTAACTCAAGGCTGGGATTTTCCTCTTTTTGTATTTAAACATAAAAAAGAGAAAATGCATTATTTAATAATAAAATTTTCATATATCATGCATGCAATGAGATATTAAAGATTAGTTATATAGTCATTATTTAATGATTATTAGTAATTATATTATTGAATAAAAATATACTTTTATTTATTTATAATATTCATAATTATAAATACACACCAATAGAAAACCATTTTTTTTTCAATAATTAGCTCTTCAAAACCAACCCCACCTCTTTCATCTCGAAACTTAACCTATTTATGTGCTAAATACACGAGAATCTCACAATCAAACACTCATGCATCCAAGTTCAAGAGTAAGACATACACTGCTGTATATATGTAAAACTGATTCAGAGACAACCATGAAAGAGCTAGCATAAGTCCTAGTTATGGGGACCAGTTCCGTCGAGATGCATCGGGTGTCTGGGAGTGGGCGATACTCGGGGTGGTAAACCGTTGGGGGAAAGGCCGCGTCCACCGCCGGGGGAATGGCCGCGTCCACTGCCGGTGGGGGAATGGCTTCCGCATTGAAGAGAAGCCGGTTTTGGTTGGGTAAACCCTAGGTCACTGAGCAGGTGCTGGCTGTCAAGTTTCTTCGAAGTAACCAGGACTCTTGCATCAGATGATCTGCTACAAACCAGAATCATGAACAAAACCATGAAGACAGATACAACTTGCTTTGCTCTTTGATTTTCCATGGAAATGTTGGGATATTAACTGTGAGTAGGAATCCCAAGTTAGAAGGAGATAGAATTAGTGAAAGGATAGATAAATGAAAAGTACCATAAACCTAAAATCTAATGCCGCAAGGGATGGTATAACTATAACGAAAGGAAAGAGTTTGAGAGAGGACTGTGGTTTCTTTTGTTCCATGTGGCTCTATTTATAGACCCTTAAGAAAATTGTCTGAATTTGATTAAAAAATACGAATTAAGAATAAAAATATTATTTTATTAAATTTATTAGAGTAATGAGACAATAACTTAAAAAAGTGATTCTAATCACACTTTACTTACCTAACATTATCTATTTATATGATTGCTAACCCTAAATTATTGCTAACACTGCGTTGATTTTAAAAGTTGTTGTTGTGTGCACATAATGAATTAGACAATACACTTTAGAAAAGACCGAATAAATTAAAGAGTGCCCCGATAAAGTCTCTTTTGGTTTAAAGAAATGAAAGGTGGAACCTTTTGATTGATTTCCTTTTCCTTTTTTGAACATTCCTCACGAGAGGCCATTTGCTTTCTCTTTACAAAGGCAGAATAGGACCACTTGTTATAGAAACTTAAAAGTTTCTCTTAATTTTGTCTTTTGAATAATTTACCAACATTGATATACATAATTATAAGTTAAGGATGATTATGGTAGGGTGACTTAACAACAAAGGATCACCTTGCCCTGGAAATTTCGGACTGAAAGTAGGGTTTGTAACGGGTCTACTTGTGTTTAAATTATCTCTATCTTGACTTCGATCAATCTCTTACATGCAATTTTAACTTGGTTTTATTATGCTTGATTTAACACTAAAATGACATTATTTTTGTTTTAATTTTTTAAATACAAATAAAATGATATTATTTTAATTAAAATTTAATTTGTTAATTTCATATTAATGATTTCAAATTACAAATGTCAATTTTAACTAAAAAGAGTGGTCCAAAAGGTTTAAATAAAGTTTTGGGCGTGATATTTAACCAAAGTCATGATTTTTTTTAAGAGCAAAATACTCAAATTCTCATTCATGATGATAAAACTCACTCAGAAACTGAGGAGTAGAAACCCAAATCCGTAGATGCACAAATCGAATAGATGCTCAAGTTAAAGAATGAGCACGTCTATTAGCTTGCTTACGAACCCACCTATAAGAAATATTCGGTAGCGATAATAACAAAGTTTTATAATCACAAATAGCAGTACCCAACTCAGAAAGATCAAAATTCGGTGAGCTAAGTGTGCCACCGCCTTCAATGTGCTGTTGTCTTAGAATTTGCAAGGATTGTCGAAGTGCTAGTGCTTCCGCAATCAAGGGATCCGTACCACCAACATAATCACCAGAAAAAGCTCTAATAAACTCTCAATCAGCGCTCTCCAACACTGCTCCAAAGCCAAGTTTAACTTCACGATGGAATACCACTCCGTCAATGAAAAATTGCCAACCGTTATTGCTACTGTCCGGCAGAGAAGAAGATGAAAAACGCTGCAATAATATACTTGTTGATGAAGAAGAAGCCGACACAAGTGTTGAGATTTTTTTTCTCTACCTCAAATCTCTCTTTCTTTCCTAGAATAGAAGTTGTACAGCTATTGTATATCTTTTCTTTCTTAGTTTAGAGCAAATTCTTTTCCTCTGTTTCTTCCTAATTTACCTCCTAGTTTCTTGCACAATTGTATTATAAATTCTCATTGTAAGCTAGGTACGAGATATAATAAAAAAAGGGGATATTTCTCTTAATTTCTCTTTTCAAGTTGGTATCAGAGCTGAGTGGAAAAAATATGAGTATTCCTGTAGTTATGCAACCTGAAAGTGTTTTTAACACAGGAATCATTCTTGATGAATCAAATTATGATGTTTGGTCTCAACTAATGGAGATGCATATTGCTGAAAGAGAAAAGCTCTCTTACATTCGTGGCAAGATGAAACAACTGACGGAATCTGACGAAGGATATGAAAAATGGTATGCAGAAAATCAAAAAGTGAAACGGTGGTTGTTGATGTCTATGAAGCCTGAAATTATGAAAAGGTATTTACGTCTTCCTACTGCTCATGAGATATGGAATGCTTTATCAAAAGCCTTTTATGATGGAATTGACGAACTACAAGTTTTTTCCTTAAACCAAAAGGCTTTCACAGCCAAACAAAATGGGAGGTCTTTATCAGAATACTATGGAGAGCTAGTTGAGATTTTATGAGAATTGGACCATCGAGATAAAGTGGTCATGAAAGATCCTGATGATGTAACATCATATCAAAAATCTATTGAACGATTACGAGTGCATATATTTTTCGCTGGTTTGGACAGTGATTTTGAGCAAGTTCGTGGGGAAATTTTGCGCAAAGAATCAGTTCCTGGTTTGGAAGAATGTTATTCATTAATTCGATGAGAAGCAGTTTGCCATGCGACATTGAACTTCGACATTGGAAACACTGAAACTGCAATGATGATGACTCGAAATCAACCAAAGACAGGTAAAGCCTTTGAAAAATCAAGATACAAATGTACACATTGCGATAAGTCTGGACATACAAAGGAGCGTTGCTATGAAATTGTGGGATATCCAGAATGGTGGGATCATAGCAGAGCTTCTCGAAGAAAGTCCTCCAAGAATTCCAAGAATTCAGTTGCTGCAATTGCTGAAACAGGTGGTAATAGTACTGAAGAAGGTACGGCGCTGATTACAACTACTGATACTTGTGGTAAGGCGTTGAATGTCTCTACACCTGTTTTTAATAATACATGGATAATTGATTTCGGTGCTTCTGATCATGTGATTTTTGATCCAAGACAGGTCACAAACCTTAGAACCTCTTCACAAAAACACATATTTACTGCTGATGGTAATAAATCCTCAGTCATTGGGGAAGGTCATGTATCACTCACTAACACTTTAAACCTCGATTCTGTGTTGGTTGTTCCATCCTTGAATTATAATCTATTATCGGTTTCACAAATAACTCAAGCATTATTTTGTGTTGTAATTTTTTGGCCTGCTTTTTGTGTTTTCAAGGACATTCAAACAAAACAGACGATTGGTTGTGGTGTTAGGCGAGGAAAATTGTACTACTTGGACTTAACAACAAACAGCGTGAATAAATTGCGTGAAGTACTGGCAGTGGAAGGCAGTAAAGAGAAGAAGAATGAATCTGAAATTTGGCTCTGGCATCGGAGATTGGGGCATCCTTCTTTTGGGTATCTTAAAAGACTATTCCCTGGTTTGTTTGAACATGTTGACATTTCTAGTTTCTGTTGTGATATATGTGAACTTGCAAAAAAGCCGTCGAACTTCATTTCCATTGAGATTGAATAAAAGTCCTTTTCCATTTATGGTTATTCACTCAGATGTGTGGGGTCCATCCAGAATTCCAACCATGAGTGGTTCACGTTGGTTTGTTACTTTTATAGATGATTGTACTCGGATGACTTGGTTGTGGTTGATGAAATCAAAAAGTGAAGTAAATTTGTTATTTTAGAAATTCCACATAATGATAAGAACTCAGTATAATGGACAGATTCAGGTTCTACGGAGTGATAATGGCGGGGAATATAAAAACTCTAAACTTCAACAGTTTTTAAAAGTGCAGGGAATTGTTAACCAAACAACTTGTGCTGATACCCCTCAACAAAATGGAGTGTCAGAACGGAAAAATCGTCATTTACTAGAAGTTGTTAGGGCTGTTTTAATTGAAGCTCATATGCTATTGGCTTATTGGGGAGAAGCTCTTATGTTTGCAGTTCACTCAATTAATCGAACCCCTTCACGCTCCCTTAACTTTCAAACACCATTTTCAGCACTTACTGATGCTGTGATTGCCCCAACCATTCCTGATTTACTTCCTCATATTTTTGGGTGTGTCGTCTTTGTCCATCTTCACAAACATCAACGAAGTAAACTAGACCCACGAGCTTTATGTTGTGTTTTCTTAGGATATGCCATGCATCAAAAAGGGTACAAATGTTACCACCCTCCAACACAACGTATGTTTGTAACAATGGATGTGGTTTTTCATGAGCATTCAATGTATTTTTCTGCAGATTCTGAACTTCAGGGGGAGTATCGGAAGGAAATTCAGACTCTTGATTATCTTGAATATGCTGGTGATGTTACTTTGGATTTTAATGAGGATAAAAATTTTGAAGAAGCACATAATTCAAGATCAACTAAAGAGATAATTGATGTCTGTGATACAAGTCCTTCAACTGATACAGGTACTTCAACTGAAGAGGTCGATTTTCCTTCTAAAACACCACACCAATCGCATGTTGAGGATTGTACTGTTCCTGAAGCTGAGTTACCTAGAAAACAACTACCAAATCGTGTCAATAGAGGTATTCCTAAACCCACATATGAACCTGAACTTTCGAGCAAAATTAAATATCCTATGAGCCATTATGTGTCTAACCAAAATCTGTCTGAATCAAATCAGTTATTTGTGAATCAATTATCTACTGTATATATTCCTAATAGTGTGCAGGATGCATTAGCTGATGCAAGATGGAAAGATGCTATGAATGAGGAATTAAGTTCTTTGAAAAAGAACAAAACTTGGGATTTGGTTGATTGCCCAAAAGGAAAGAAACCAGTGGGTTGTCGATGGATTTATACTGTGAAATATAAAACAGATGGCACTGTTGAACGACTAAAAGCAAGATTGGTAGCAAAGGGATATACACAAGCTTATGGTATTGATTATACAGACACTTTTGCACCTGTAGCAAAAATGTAACATCCCGCCCCTTACTTCGGGTTAGAACCCTAAAATTTGGTGCATGTGAGTTATGGGGCTTGGTTTAAATGAAATTAGAGGAAATGGTTATGATTGTGTTTTGTTTGAAGTGTTTGATGATTAATGAG
>JAOTAX010000198.1:1408088-1424987 GCA_025629825.1 Erythroxylum guanchezii
CTGTGGTCTTCATCCTATTATGATTGAGTAGCTTCCTCAAAGCTTCAAGGTTAGGCTGAAGCTTTTAGCTAATTTTTTGTGGATTAAATCTTGGCTGATTTATAAGTATGAATTTTTGGTTTTGATTTCTCTATTTTGAGATTAATTTTGTTGGTATTGTGTTTGGCCAACCATTACTTGACATTAATTGTTAATTGAAGAACTGATAGGTGAAAATTGATAACGGAATTCCAAAACAGCGAACTTATAAATTTTAGATTTAGATATAAATTGAATTTATAAGAGAAAACTAGGTTAGCAAAGATCTTAATGGGTTATGTTTGATTGCTAGGCTACGATAGTAGACTAGGATTATTGCATAATACTTCCTTTGATACCTTGAAAAAGGATATAAGAAACTCTAGGTTTAACCTTCTATCAACCAAAATTCACCCAATAAATTGATCCAGGTAAAGTCCATAGAAAACGCTAAAAGTGGAACCATCCTTGAAGCTTACTACATTCCGTTCGATTTAAATCCTATAGACATTCGTATCATTGTTTAACGTTGGCTTTATTATTTTTGATAATTAAATTTCTTAATTTAATTCCCCATCCTTACACTACTGCTTAGTCCAATTAATTGAGTAATCCAAGCTTAGTACTTCCACAATTACTTCCTGTGAGATGATATTATACTATACTACTTGAGACCCGTGAACTTGTGGAGTTGCATCAGTTCATCAATTAAATGAAATAAATAGTTAGTGATGATGATAAATATTATGGACACCTTTTCTTGCTGGTCAAGTTTGCGCATTAATTTTCAGAAGAGTTGTATTATTTTATCCTCAGATGTCCACAATCGGGAAGAGCTTAGCAATCTTGTCGGCCTACCTCTTCATGGTACACCGTTCCGATATTTGGGGGTTCCTATCACCTCTGGTAAGCCTCGGTTTTTTGACTTTTTGCCACTACTGGAGAAATTAAAGAGTCGAATTAATGCCTGACAGAATCGTTTCCTCTCCTTTGCAGCTAGAGTTAGCCTTATTGTTTCTGTTTTGAATAGCATACATATTCACTGGGCGGCTCATGTCGTTATTCAGAAGAAAGTGATCAAAGAAATGGAGCGAATTATTAAAGCGTTCCTATGGTCTGGAACTCACGAAACCAGTAAGGGTGCGAAAGTTAAGTGGAGCGAGATTGTCATTCCTAAGCAGCAAGGTGGTTTGGGTATCATTTCGTTTACTAAAATGCAACGATGTCTTCTTCTGAAACGAATTTGGCGTCTTTTTGTGGATAAAGAGGCTTTGTGGGTCAAATGGGTGCAAGTCAACCGCCTTAAGGGGCAAAGCTTCTGGTGTCTTCTACCGCAGCCCGATGACTCATGGATTTTTAAAAGCCTTCTACAATTGAGGGATTTGATTTATCCTTTCATCAGAAATAGAATTGGGAGTTGAGAGGATACTTTTTTTTTCTGGTTTGATAATAGGCACGAGAGGAGTCCTCTCTGGCTTCAGCCTAATTTAATAGTGGTTAGGAACCGAATTCCTAAGGCAGCATCTCTTGCTTGAGTTGTCCGAGAGGGTGATCGCTTGTTTAGGTGCAGATTCGGTCATCTTATTTACAGATATTTGAATGGCATTAGATTGAGTAACAATCCAGATCAGGTGCGATGGACTGCTTCCCAGAATGGTGTTTTCACTACTTTTTCAGCCCGTGGCATAGGGCAAGGGTCGGAAGCTCAGGTATCGTGGGCTGCCCTGGTTTGGAATCAGGTTTTGTGCCCGAAAGCTGCATTCTTCTTGCGGCTCGCTATTAAAAATAGGTTGAGAACAAAGGATAGGTGGTTTGGGACTTTTGACCCCATTTGTGTGTTGTGTAAGCTTGTAAACGAAAGCAGAAATTAATTGTTTTTTGAACGTGAGTATACCAAAGTGATGTGGAGTCGTATTTGGCATTTACTAGGCACTTTGAATTCTAAATATGAGTGGACTGCTGTGTTGGCTGAAGTTATCCAAAAAACCAAAAAAGGGAGGTTGGATGATTTACTCATCAAGATCTCGTTTCCATTGGCTATTTATCAAGTATGGAGGGAGAGGAACCTTCAAATTTAAAGGCAAGTGGAAAGAGGCAAATATGAGTTGGCAGATAGCATAGTTAACTTGATTAGGGAGGCCATCTTCGTGAGCGGTCAACAGGACTCTATCCAACCAGCACTGAGGCAGCGTTGGTTTCTCTAGTTAAAGTGGTTTGTATTGATTGTGCTTTTGCGTTAGTAGGGGTTGCTTCCCCCGCTTAGATTGCCTTCGAAGGCTTGCTAGCATTTGTATATTGTAGACTTTTATTTTTTGGTAATATAGTTCTTTAAAATTTCAAAAAAAAAAGATTTATATAGACAAAATAGAATTCTCTTAATTATATTAATATTATTATTGATATTTAGGTAAAATAACCATTCTTTCTAACCCATGTTTATAATCTTATTCGATAACAGAAAAAAAAAAAACTAGCATAATCTTGGAACTACGCCGAACTTTTGTCGTTATGGCCCTACGGGGTTCGGTACTGATGGTGCTAGTTGCCTGGACTTATTCTCAAGCAGGTTTGGTTTGGTATATCCAAGCTCTGGCGGAAGTAAACGGCTACTAATCTTCTTCGGAGTAGCCACTGATCTTGCCTCCACCGACCTGCTGTTGACGATCATGAGTTCTATCAGGAGCAGAGTCGCATATCTAGTTGCACTTTGACTCTCCATCATTTATATCAATGCTCTATCTCTGGTTGTATCTGGACCGAAATTCCAGTATGGAGCTAGCGAGTTGAGAGGAAAGTAGAGTTATCGAAGTAAGGTGGTGTGTTTTATGGTTCTTGTAAGGTGCTCTTTATATATGTATAGAGGAGTGTGAAGGCTGAACATGTCCGTTGGCTTTTACGAAAATTTCAACGGTCAATATATTTGAATTTCATGTCAAAGACTAATAATAGTCCAAGTCTGAACAAGTCATCGGAATTTTTATGTGGTAAACGCGTAAACGACATATTCTAAATTTCACATGTTTGTAATGTTTTTAAATCTTGATCTAAAGTTAAATTAATAAAATAAAACATTTGAAGTTTAAAAAGTTCAAACAGTATTAGACTGTTATGAAATTAACTAAATATTTAATAAAATTAAATAATTTAAAATATGATTAAAAGAGATTGTCATTATATATTGAAGAATTTAAAGTTTAATTGAAAAAAGATATATATTGTTAAATAAAAATTAATTAATTAATTTTAATTTATAAGAACTTGTTAATTTATAAAAATTGATCGATTAATTAATTAACTGATCTATTTTTAACAATAAAAATTATTAAAAATCGAATTGGAGTTGAAATCAGAACCAAAAAGTTAGATGATTCAAAGTTTTTACGATTTAACTACTCAAACGAATTAGTTTTCTTAATCATCGCCAAATAGTTCTCAAAATAAATGTTTACCTTCATTCGCGAGGTTTTGCATACTTAATTTAATAAAATAAGATCCTATAATGTAAACAAAAATTGGAGAATTTTCATCTCTAAATTTAAAAGTTATAATATCTAAACTAGTTCTTAAAATTTTCATAAAAATATAAATATACTCTTGAAATTTCTTAAATTTTTGAGTTAATACTTAATATTAATATAAGTTTATAAATAAACTATTATTTAGATGAAACTTAATAATAAAGTTCTTATTATTTTATTAATCTTACTATTATTAAATTTTTATTGACAATAACTAATATATCAATAGACAATAACGTCATTATTTTAAGTCCTAAATTTATTGCCAAAAATAAATCTTGAAAATTTCTTTATTGCCTTAATACGTGCCTTAAAAACATTTATGAATACTTTGTCAAACCACTAATAATCAATTTCGAACGGTCAACTATTTTTTAAAGTAAAAGAAGACCAATTTTTTTAACAAGCAGTTTCCATGTTACTTCTTTCAAACAAGTCCGATGGCTAGGGCAGGTCCCCATGACGATAATGGAATATTTGACCATTTCGAGGGTGTAAACCAATTTCATTCGCAGGCTCTCAGAATTCACATATGGAGCCTGAGCTTTTAGATTGATGATTTGCTTGATAAGTTTATTAATATACATGTAAATTATAGAGTAAAAATTTACAGATCGTCCTTCGTGTTCTTGCCAGCGATGAAAAAGCTAGCATAAGTCCTAGTTATGGGAACCAGGTCCGCCGGGATCACTCCTTCGTGTGGGACTCGGTGCAGAGGGTGATCTAACGCGAAGGACCCAGCGGTATCGACGGCTTATGTGTTGAAGAGAAGCCATATTTGGTTGGGTATACCCTAGTTCAGTCAACAGGAGGCGACTATCAACTTTCTTCGAAGTAACCATAACTCTTGCCTCCGATGCTCTGCTCACTAGAATCATGAACACAATCATGAGGACAGCCCCAACAAGTCGCTTTGCTCTTTGATTTTCCATGGAAGTAGCTAGCTATCAAGGAAAGGAAAAGGATTGACAGAAATGTCACAAGGGGCTCTACTTATAGTGGTGAGGTAAGGGCCTCAAAAAGGGCTCTGTGGATTAGTTACACTTGCCTAATAATACAATTCATTTAGAACTTCATTTGCAACTTCGTAAAAATATTAAATACCATCTAAACTTTGTCCTTTGAATTTTTAAATATTCGTGTATTTGACTATTGATTTTAAAATATTATATATATATATATAGGTAAATCAGTAAAATTTTCTACAAATAAGAAAAAGTTATGCACATATGAAGAGATTTGCTAAACAAAAATCCTGTACCTACCAAAAGGAACAAGTTAGGACAAATTCATAAAGAACCTAGCTCAAACCTTATAACAACACTACCAACTACTCTCCTCCACAAACTTCCTACTAAGAAGCTGTAGAAAGCTAGCTTTTACTACCCAGGAGCCCAAATGCACAGACAACAAGCCATCAACACAAAAAGTCCAACAAACGTAACGCAAACCCATAGTACTAAAGTCGCAATCACTAGAACTAAAAAATGAGGATGTAATAAAGTTCTGCTATTTTCTTGTCCGTTGTCATGGTTACATTCGTTCGCATACCTTGCATGCTATATCATTCGTAGGAAATGGTTCTCCCACTATTGACGGTTATGATCACCTTCCTTGAAGACATTGGAACTGAATTGTAAACGAAAAATTTGTTGTGTCCTTGAACTATCGTGAGAAGGAAGGTAGTTAGTGCATTGAAAGAATTGAATTTGTCTCCCCAACTAAATAGCAACCTGCATGACAATATTAGTGCATAAAAGATATAATTACCTCTCGAAGTGTTTAGGCTGAGAAGCTCCAAAACATGGAAGATTATCCTGGCTTGTAAGCTCTTCACGTCTATAGCTACATCCCTGAAAGCTCTGGAGATAGGGAAGATGGAACTCTGATGAGGAGGTTGGTGAAACCAAGATAAGATAGAAAGAAGGCTTGAGTAGTTAGGAATGGTGATTTGGAAGTGGGTGAGGCAATGGGTCTAAACAGATTTCGAGAAAGGACAATGAAAAAATAGATGTTCATTGGATTTTATGTCCGAAATACAAAGAGAACAATAGTTGAAGTGAAGTTTATCCCTTGTTTGAAATTTTTTTAAGACGACTAGCCAAAAAATGAATGAACACCTTGGATTGTTATGTTTGAACCAAATCAGGGAGTACCAAGGTACTTGTTGGGATGAGGGTCTCAAGAGGTTATAGGCTGAAATATTGGTGTAAATTTTTGAAGAACTAGGCAGCTATTTCAAGTGATCTAGAAAACTATTTGGTTGGTATTGAATGGGGTCAAATTCATCAATAAGCCCCCTAGGAAATTCTTGCCACCTCCATTCATTATTACTAATTATATCATAAACTTTTGCTGTCATAGGTAACCCCGATCCATTTAGCTGTCTAGATGATAAGAAATTCTTTAGGATTCTTCTCAGGATGTCAAGGATTCTGTCATAAGAGAGTAAACTGCCCATTCTCTATCTTAAATTTGAATTGATTCCCTAATTTGTCCCTCAAGCTCAAGAGTTTCTTCCAACTCCAAAGGTTATTATTAGTAGGTTGAGCATTAAAGAGCTATTTTTACACATGAAGTGACTTTTGGTTCATAAAAGAAGATAGACATTTTTAAACATGAAGTATCTAACTAATTTCCACGTAACCCTAATTATGGGAACTATACGGACGTTATGGCTTTGTACTTTTATTGTTTGGTGCTGATGGTGCTAGTGGCAAGGACGGTGATTATATCATCTATTTCAGTTAAACAATTTTTATTTTATTTTATTAACATATTTATGTAGGATTCATATAAATGTGTTTTGACAAAATTAAATGACATACGATTGAAATACTCTAACTGAGATTGAAACACCCAATCCAGAGGATGGGCCCTTAACCAGTTTTGGTTTGGTATATATCCTAGTTCTGGCAAAATCTTCTCCGCAGTAGGCACTGATCTTGCCTCCACTGACCAGCTGCTCACGAGTCACGATCATTAGTATTATCTGGAGCAGAGTCACATTAATCTGGTTGCACTTTGACTCTCCGTTATTTATATGGATCGAATGCTCTATCTCTGGTCGTATCTGGACTAAAATTCCAATATGGAACTAGCGAGTTGAGACGAAAATACAAGTAAGGTGTTGTGTCTTATGGTTCTTGTTAGGTGTTTCACGTCAAAGACTAATAATAGTCCAAGATTGAACAAGTCATCGCAATTTTTACCTAGTCAGCACGTAAAATACATAATCTACAATCATAAATAAATTGTTGACGTTATTGATTCTTAATTTGGAAGTGTTAAAATTTCTTAAAATTTTTATACAAACAAAAAAAAATTATTGACCTTATTTAAGTTTACAAATTAATACTTAATATATACATATATATGTACAAAACAGTTAGTATATAGACAAAATTTAATAATGATTTCATAATTTTTTATTGCAGTATAAATGCATTCTTATTCTTATTATTTATTAATTATAATTTTATTAATAAAAATTAATATGTGACCAGATGATAACATCATTACTTTTAGTTATAATATGAAGTAAACTTTGAATTTTTTTCTTATTATCTTGACACAAGTCTTATCATTGGCTAAGAAAGCTTCATTTTAATTAGTTATATTAAAACGATATTATCTTGTCTATTTAAGTCATATTGAATCAATTTTTAAAGTCTAAATTCGATATAAAAGCCCTGTTTGACAATCAGCTGATTGCATTTAACTAATAGCTGATTCTATCAACTATTAACTGATAGCTGATTCTATTAATTGATTTGACCAGCGGATTACATTAGCTGATTGTTAAAGATGTTTAGTAAAATTAAGTGTTTACTATTAGCTGTTTATGTGTAAAATGACTTATGAGTACATGACTTATGTGTATAAAAATTGAACATCTATAACTTATTTTGTGTGATTACATAATTTAACCATAAACTTACAAGTATAACTCATTTTGCATAATTACATAATTCAACTATAAATTCACATCTTTCTAGCTTTTTATTAATATTAATATTTTAATTTTCGTTACTACCATTCTTTCTAGTTTTCATGTGTAAATCATAAAGAATAAACACACAAGCATATATAAATAATCCTTAAACTTAAACTTTTATATTACAACTAAATCCTTTTAATTTCGTGTAATTTCAATTACTTTAGAAAATAGTCAAATAAATTAGTAATGAAAGTTTAGATATGATAAAATAAAAAATCACACTAATTTATATAGTTTAGATGAAAATTGTCAAAATTTACAAAATTAAAATATTATTTATCTCTAAATTCTATAACTAAATAATCTTCCGTGTGTTAAAGTAGGACTATACTTAATTAATAATAGTTAATGAGCTTACTTTACATTTTGAGGTAATTAATTAACTTAAGTTAAAAAAATTTAGTTGATAAAAAATCACAAATTTAACCAACCACCCATTAACCCATAACAATTTACTCTTATCAAACATTCAACTCACAAATTTAACAAGCCATCTACACCATATTGACAACAAACATCTCTAATCTTTATGCAATAACCAGACAGCCTCAGCTTTTAACAAGCATTTTAAAAGAGACGCTTTCTCTGCATCTTTGAATATTACCATCATCAACCTTTACTTTGAGATGGTTCACAGGACACAAAGTTCATAAGAGAAGAAGCAGTGATGAACAAAGAAGCTATGAGGGAAGCAAGGATGGACCAAGACACGATGACAATAGCACAAATTGACAATAACAATGGAGCAGAAACCCAACACGTACGGTAGAGAAATAGTAGCGATGGAGAAGTAGTAGGACAAACGATAAAGACCCACTTTTAGAAAAGTAGCGATGGAGAAGCAGTGGGACAAATGATAGAGACCCACTTTTAGAAAACTAGCGATGAAGGAGCAGTGGGATAGACGGTTGAGAAGCAATAGCGACGAAGAAAACATGGGCAAATTTGGGATAAAGGTTTGGGGTAATCAGCTGATTATCCCAAACGCTGCTTGTTTGTAGTTTGTTGATTCAACCCAATCAGCCAATAATTAAATACATATAATAGTTGATATATAAAGTCAACCATCTAATTATTGATCAACCAGCTAATTTTTAGCTGATCAGCTACTATCCAAACAAGGTCGAAATATAATCAATTTAAATTTAATTCATCAACTTCAAATAAAGTCAACTGAATAAAAAATACCAACCTTATATAAAAGGGTGGTCCAAATAATTTAAGCTTCCAGCATGTTATTTAAACCAAAGTCACAGAGTTAGAATCCTAGGAATTTTCACATGACCTTGTACAAAGGAGTATAGTTTAGAAACATCAATTTTAGGTACATATCTACAACTTTATTTTATAAGAAAGACCAACGAAAAAATGAAAGCTAGCATATGATCCGTAATCATGGGAACTTTATGGTTATGGGTGTGTAGGGTTTGGTGCTGATGGTGATAATGGCAACACCCTAGTCCGGCACAGGTTTTTTTTGTTACATACATAGGATAGCAATAGGAAACGGTTGCCGGCCATCTTTTCTCGAGTAGCCATTGCTCTTGCCTCCACTGACCTACTGCCTGCAATCACGAGTATTATGAGAATCACAGCCACATATCTTTGATTTTCCATCAGATATATGTATATTTATACTCTTATCTCTGGTTGTCCTTGGACTGATGTTCCAATATGGAGATACCAATTAAGTTGAGAGAAAAGTACAGCTATAGAAGTAAGGCGTTGTGTTTTATGGTTCTTGTAAGGTGCTCTTTATATATGTATAAAGATAAAGGAGTGTATACTACGAAACTTTCGTGCTTGTCCAAGGTGGAATCATATATACCTGCTCTTTGTGCCTGACTTTCATGTCAAAACCTAATAACAGTGGAACCATATATACCTGCTCTTTGCGCCTCTCTTTCATGTCAAAGACTAATAACAGTCCAAGACTGAACAAGTCATCGGAATTTTTACGTGGTATACACGTAAATGACATAATCAATTTCATTTATTTGTATAACTAAATATTTCATCAAAGCAAAAGCTTACATTCTCTCATTTGCATACTTAACATGTCCTATAAAACTAGATCCTATGGTATAAAAAATTGGGTTATGTTTGTCTTCCTTGATTCTCACTGTTGTTTCTATGTTTGATCTCCATAGATGCAATCTTAAGGATCATATGATGTACTAAATAGTGAAATATGGTTCATGCTATAGGAAAATGAACACCTTAGACTTAGAGGTAGAGATATCCTAAGCTAGGGTGAGAACTTGTAGCTGCTTGGTCTTCATGGATTGGGTTAGTAAGTCCACACAGTGAGAGATGGTGTTAATCTAGCTGGATACTCTTGTATGCTTTGAAAACAGATATGGGTAAAGTTGTGTAACCGATTTCATAACCTACATTCAATCAATTTTATATTGTATGAGTCAATCTTTTGAATTGGTGAACCTCAATCCCTAATTCTAAACCCTTGATTTACCCCCTTGTTATTTTCTTGTTTAGTACTTACAATTTACTGTTCACTCAACTCCAATCACATTTTAGAATTTTCTGTAAATAACATGCAAATAATTAGAATTAATTTGGTAGTAAATGAATTGGTCCTTTAGAGAGACGACTTTGGAATATTCAGTGTGGGGATACTAGAACTGTTGAAAAATGATTCAAAATATCTTAGATTTATTGAGGATAAATAAGTATTTTCTTTATGTTTGAATGAGTCTTAATTTAGTTGCTTTTTGTTCCTAGTCTATAGGTCATTATCTAATCCATAGGAAGATATTTTGTTGAGTTTGTAGAGTCTGTAAAGTGCCTATCAATAGCACTGATTCTATTGAATAATATTATCTCTTGCAATGTTTTGTTTCGTAGTTCCTCTATTGTTCATTAGTACTTTTTTATGTCTCTTTTGTTTCTAACAAGAACGACTCTGTGCACTTGCAGAAATTATCGATCAAGTTTGCCTTAAAACATTTTATGAATACTTTTTCAAACCACTAATAATCAATTTCCAAGTTGTTCAAATTGTCTTGAAGTAAAAGAAGACCAATTTTAGAACTCCTAAGATAATATTACTGTCCGAGGCCCCGCAAGTACAAGTCACGCAAGTAAATAGGGAAGTAAGAGTATCGATCCACATGGAGTTACTGAACAATTACTAGGCTAAAATCACTCAATTATTTAGGTTGATCACTTAAAGGTTGATTATTGAGAAATTAATTAATTAACAATTTGCTAAAACTAATCCTAAAATAAACAGAATAAACGTGCAATTTATGACTAAGGAATAAATCAATTATGTGAAAGATAGGTTTCAAAGTTGGTTTCGTGATCGACTTCTACTAATTCTCTTCTGGTTTATTCAATAAACTTGATCCCTAGACTCTGAAGGAAACTAGATCTAAATTATCTATGATTCTCTATCGAGATGTCAAAGAAGTATCGTAGTTAAAATCAATCCCGACTATCGTGGCTTATGAAATTAACTAAAACCCATTAAGATTTTTATCTAGTTGGCGATTTCTCTCACAGATTTTTGCCTATGTCTAGGTCCAAACCTATAAGTTCTTAGTTTTGGTTTTTTACTACCGATTTTCACCTTTCAGTTCTTCAACTGATAATTTCGACACAAATTATGTGAGGCCTACACATAATAAGCACAATAATTCACAAAACAAGAATCAACAGCTACGAATCAATTTATTAAATAAAACTCAGAATCAAATCATATAGAAATTCAAAAACTACTACCCATCTTTGAAACCTAACAAAAAATCTATTCAGTCACGTTCAACAAATTAAATAATAAAGGAAGAAAAATAAACATTAAAGAAGTAAGGAATGAAAAACTCAGTCGCGCGTCCAAGTCTTGGAGTCAGCGTGCCTTTCTGCTGTTGTCACGTCTCCCAGTTCTGCCGCTCCTCACCAACAAAGACTCTCTAATTGAAAAACTCTCTAATTAAAATCTATCTTGCCGCTACTCTAATAATAAAACCTAACTCTCTTCCGCTGTTGTGCACGATAATAATAAAATCAATCCCCCCTGCCGCTAGTCTAATATGTGATATATATACTTGATGCCCATTAAAAACCTAAAGCCTTCCCAGCTGCCACGTGTTTCTTCAATTCTTAAAAACTCTGCTGCCGCTAGTCTTTCCAATTAATTCCAACGTGAGTTGCCGCTAGTCTTCTCTGCTGTGTGCGTTCTTCAATTAAAAATAAACTAAGCATCAAATGTTCCCTCCTTAGAAACGTCACCTTGGTCTGCGTTTTGGACACTTTATGAGCTGTCTTTGTTCTTTCATGAGTGGATGGAGTTGTCTTCTTTTTAATAACAAACTCAATCAAAAGAAATAAATTAACCTAAAAATGCTACTAAAATGAATGAATAAATATACAAAATAAATGTAAATATGACCTAAATACATATATGAATTTGACTAAACAATTACTTTATTTAAAGATCCTTTTTTACGATAATATTTCAAGTTTTAATGCTTTTATATGAAAAATGCTAAATTAATTTATATTTGATATCACTTCTACACGATTTACTCTCGATACTATATTAAAATTTTCAATTCAGCCATGTAACTGTCAGACTTTTAAAAAAAACTCGTTTTTTTTAAAGTTTTTAGTTAAATACATGGGTAAAATGCACTGTATTTCCACTGTTTACGCGAAGAGAGTGCAGTTTCCAGCTTACTTCTTCAAAACAGGTCCGATGGGTAGGGAAAGGTTCCCATTTCTTATTATCTTGGGACGACGATAATGGAATATTTGACCTTTCGAGGCTATAGACTAATTTCATTCGCAGGCTCTAGAATTCACATATGGAGCTTGAGCTTTCAGATTAATGATTTGTTTGATAAATTATCGAGTAAAAATTTACAGATCAATCTTCGTTTTGGTTGTTATTATTGAAGAAGAATTAAAAGAACTATTTTACTATTTACCAACAAAAAAAAAGAACTATTTTACTAAACTAAATTTGCTTAGAATTTTTACATAAAATTTGATAATATTGTCAAAAAAAATCAACAAATGACATTAGTATATACATATGTAGTTAAATTTTAGAAACATACGTAGTTGAATTTATTTATTGAATATAAATTGCTGCTTAAACATGATATATTTTATTTTAAATTTATTTCTTAAAAATCAGGAATTTGATATATTTTGATGTTGAGTTTTTTAAATAGAAATCATGGTAAGTTTAGTTATATAAACACCAATATTTTAACATTTTTTTTAATTCAAATAATATTAAATATTTATTTTTTCCAAACTCCACTACACAAGATTCTCTACTTTGTAGAAGTCAAAAAGGATCATCAATTGTCCGCAACATTTCTTTTATATTTTACAAAGAGATTACTAGTCACACACAAGAGTAACTTTACCTTAAGCACTCACCCTCATTTATGATTTTTAATGTAACAAAAGTACAAAATTATTGATGCGTGATAGTGTTATATTCTAATTTCAACTCTCACAATAAAAGATGAAATGATTACGTCAGAACTCTGATTTTAAGAAGAGACGGAGTTTTGGTTTGACAATTCAAAATTTGAGTTTGAAGTTAGAGAAGTTTAATTCGATCGAAAATGATTTAAATTTAATATGAATAATCTGATATGTTCATCAATTGAATGAAATAAATAGCTAAGATTTTGTATAGACAAATTAAAAAAGAATTCTCTTAATTATATTAATATTAGTATTGATATTTAGGTAAAATAACCATTCATTCTAACCCATATTTATAATCTTATTCGATAATAGAAAAGAAAAAAAAGAAAAAGTAGCCTATAATTTCTAATCTTGGGAACTACGCCGAACTTTTGTCGTTATGGCCGTATAGGGTTCGGTACTGATGGTGCAGGTGCTAGATCCCTGGACTTATTCTCAACCAGGTTTGGTTTGGTATATCCAAGTTCTGGCAGAAGTAAACGGCTACTAATCTTCTTCGGAGTGGCCACTGATCTTGCCTCCACTGACCTGCTGTTGACGATCATGAGTTCTTTCAGGGGCAGAGTCGCATATCTAGTTGCACTTCGACTCTCCATTATTTATATCAATGCTCTATCTCTGGTTGTATCTGGAACGAAATTCCAGTATGGAGCTAGCGAGTTGAGAGGAAAGTAGAGTTATAGAAGTAAGGTGGTGTCTTTTATGGTTCTTGTAAGGTGCTCTTTATATATGCATAGAGGAGTGTGAAGGCTGAAAATGTCCGTTCGCTTTTACGAAAATTTCAAGTCAATATATGTGAATTTCATGTCAAAGACTAATAATAGTCCAAGACTGAAAAAGTCATCGGAATTTTTATGTGATAAACACGTAAATCACATATTGTAAGGTGCTCTATATATATGCATAAAGGAGTGTATACTGCGAAACTTTCGTGCTTCTCCAAGGTGGAATCATGGATACCTGCTCCTTGTGCCTGACTTTCATGAGAAAAAATTTTCTGTCAAATATTACTCTGTCTTATTTTGTCCCATGAAATCTCAGCTATTTATTTTGCGGGATCTAAGCAGAGCCTACACAAAATTTACATAAATAAATGGTTGAAATTTATTGGACACAATAAGACACTATAATATTGAACAGAAGATCTGGACTCGACTTTCACGTCAAAGACTAATAACAGTCCCAAACTAAACAAGTCATCAGAATTTTTATGTGGTATGCACGTAAATGACATAATCTAAGTTAATTTCATTTATTTGTAAAACTAAATAGTTCATCAAAACAAAAGCTTACATTCTCTCATTTGCTTAGATTAAGATCCAATCTTGAAAAAGTTATGGGTGTGCGTCACGTGATTGGATGTACTGAATGAAGTACTCTAATAAGAAAAGACTTATTGGTGAAGAAGTTATCTAGCTTACGTATGTGTCAAGGTGGTCTTCTATGGTGGTTCTCTTTTGATTATTGTTAAAAAAATACATCATTGAAATAAGTGGAGATGATTGCCGTATAGCTTAGGTGTTGAATGGAGTTGTGTGCGTGACCTTGCTTCTAGACTCCATATGTGCGCTACTTTGTGATTATCTTGGCTAGGTGTTGATTGGAGTTATGTGAGTGATCCCTTGTCTGGACTCTTTGTACGTGACTTGGTCCTTGCCTGATTGTATTTGTGGATTACGTTGGTATGGATTATAGTACATCGAAAGGAAGCTGAAGATTGGGCATGGGTGACTTCTGGCGTGCATGACTTTTTTGTTGCATAATCTTTGTGATTATTGCTTGCTTTGTTGGGCGTTGGTCTCCTCTGTAATTAAACCGAGTTTACGGCTATGGAATCTAGTTTGGTCCTAACCATGTCTATTTATATTGTTTGGTACTGATGGTGCCCGCATGGGCATGGTCTCAAGCAGTTTTGGTTTGGTATATCCAAGTTCTCTTAGAAGTAAACGGCTATTAATCTTCTTCGGAGCAGCCATATTGCTCTTGCCTCCACTGCTCACGAACATGAGTATTATCAGGAGCAGGGTTCACGTATCTAGTTGCACTTTGACTCTCCATTATTTATACAAATGCTCTATCTCTGGTTGTATCTGGACTGAAATTCCACTATGGAGCTAGCGAGTTGAGAGGAAAGTAGAGTTATAGAAGTAAGGTGTTGTGTCTTATGGTCCTGTAAGGTGTTTCATGTCAAAGACGAATAATAGTCCAAAATTGAACAAGTTGTTACGATAGTTAGCAGTTAGTAGTTAGTTTCTATTGTTTTATTAAATGATGAAGTGTTGTCGTTTTAATGTGTATATAGTAGAGTGTTTTTGTTCAAGTCTTGTACAGTAGCTTAGTTTTGTTGTATATAATGAAATCTAGCTTTTATCAACTATACACTCGAAATAATAAAAAGTGAGTTTATTTACTTTCTCTCTTTGCCCTCTCTTTTGAACCTTCTGTTCATGGTATCAGAGCAGTAACGATCCCGGTGATTAATGTTACTGGAGGTCGATTGGAGCTACATACAACACAGAGAAGTGTGTTGGAGGTCTACGGTAGCTGTATTTTCTTCGGTGGTGAAGAAAGAAGCTTTGTCTTGACGAATTGAGAGGCTAAGGTTTCGCGCTTGGACTTAGTATCTACGACTGTGACTTTAGCTTATGATTTTTGCGATAATAGAGGGTATCTCTGCACAATCCCCTACTGGATCAACACTGGACCCCCAATTACAAGGTATGCATAAAGGGAATCAGATGTATCCCCAAGGTTCGGATTATCCAGGTATGAGTTCAGTTACTGCAATACTAAATGAGAACAATTTTTTGAGCTGGAGTAGATCTGTAAAAATTGCCTTAGGAGCTAAGATGAAATTAGGGTTATAGATGGCACATTTCCGAAACCTAGTCTAGGTTTAGTTGAATGTGATCGGTAGATTAGGACTGACTATATGGTTAGATGCTGGATCTTAAATTCGATATCAAAGGATATAGTTGAAGCCTTTATCTACACTAATTCTGCCCAAGAATTGTGGTCAGATTTGGTAGAAAGGTTTTGGGAGAA
Source organism: Erythroxylum guanchezii (assembly GCA_025629825.1). Classification (NCBI taxonomy): domain Eukaryota; kingdom Viridiplantae; phylum Streptophyta; class Magnoliopsida; order Malpighiales; family Erythroxylaceae; genus Erythroxylum; species Erythroxylum guanchezii. Next base: position 1,424,139 of record JAOTAX010000198.1, read on the forward strand.
CAGTGGGCCTTTATTGTATCACTTACAGAGGCATATTAGTATTGCATCTCAGGGTAATATTGTAGGGATTTTAATCCCTTTAAAACACAGGATCTATTCATATCAAATCATCAAGAATAAAATAAAGCGGAAGCGTACCTGAATCTATTATTAAAATCTACACTGGAGTTTTTTTACGGTTTGTCTTCCAAATTAGAATGTAGCCCTTTTTTCTAAATTTTCCGTAACTCTCTGTTTTCTCTCTGATGATGAGATGTCAGAAAAGAATTAAGTGTACGTTTAATTTGGGGACCATAACTACTTATATTAAGGTGAAACCTAATCTAATTTCTAGTTTGGCCCATCATAAAACTAGAAATTTTAAACCAAGTTTCTGCACATATAAAGCCCATACTTAAAATAGATGCATGAAGCCCAAAATACCATAAACATATTAGACCACTTTAATTAATTGGACTCAACTATATATGATAGCCTTTATATACAATTATACACATAGAAGCCCACATGTTTGATTAAAAGTCCTTACAATCTCTCACTTGGGCTATATGTGTTACTTTAAAATTGTATATTAATCTTATGAGTACTCAGAATTTAGCTATCATTACTGTATGCATCCCCAGACAATCTGGTCCATCAATCATACCAACATAGGGTCAAAGCTTCTTTCGCTACAATGAACGTAACTAGAACCATCAATGGTCACGTATGCTGATAGAACCAAATGACATTGATCAAGCATGGATGTGTAGCATGGAAATTATAAGTAGCCTGATCTTAGCATGCTTATTTCCAACTGGTCCAACCTTATGCTTTAGTGAGATCAATTTTAAATAAGTTCAAAGACAA
>JAOTAX010000198.1:1462459-1473674 GCA_025629825.1 Erythroxylum guanchezii
ATATACTTTAAAAATTATTTAGCATAAATAATTTTATTATAAAATAAAATATAGTTAAAATTAATAAAAGTGTTTTTATTTTTATGTTGCCAAACAATCTACTGAATGAAACTCTTTTAAAAAAGTTATTTTTTTAATTGACAGTCAAACAGTCAACTAGCTTTTAAAAAAAGTTCTTTTCAGAAAAACTTTACTGACAAAAGCTCTACTGACAAAAGCTCTACTGATAAAAGCTCTACTGATAAAAGCTCAACCAAACGGGCCCTAAGTGAATTCAGAATATATAATAGTCCCAACAGAACAATTGTACCAACAAAGTCAATACTATAGGATCTTAAGCCAACTGATTCGGCAAACATAGGCTTAAACTTCTCTACCTTTTTTTTTTCTTTCTTTTGTTGTCCAACTTTTGTGATGGCGTGGTGGTTGCTGCGATGTTTAGGGGTGATGGTTGAAGTTTTGAAAAAATTGGAATTTCCCGAGTACAAATGAATAGGCAGATTGTAAGGTAAATTTTGGACAAATGGCTTAAAATTTGGAGGTAGTTCTTGAAGCAAAGTTGTAGAATAGGATGTGGGCTACAACTTTGCCAAAGGAAGTTTATTAATCGGATCAATGGGTGAGAAGTTATGAATTTTTTAATTCGACTATGTTTTGGAAATTATGGCTGCATACTAGACGATTTCAAAGTACATTTCTGGGCAAATGGCTAGGCATTTTCAGGTGATTTTTGAGGCTAAATTGAAGTTCAAGAAGTGAACTGCAACATTGGTGAAGGAATTCTGTCGAAATGATGAGCAGAAAAAAAATATGTTTTTTCTTGTTTTGGATGTCTTGGATTAAGAATCTAAGCGGATTTTCAGGAAATGATACAAAGGGGCTGATGTGAAGAATTTGATTGAAATGAAAGATTAGATGAATGAAAGGGAATGATAAGGTGAATAAGGAAAGATAATTGAGTGTTTTTAGACTACACACAAAACCCAATTAATAATTTTTGGAAACTAACAAAACCCAAATAAAAATGATAACTCGCAAAAGCAAATCTCTCTAACAATTTGAATTTGATAATCTTTCTTTTTTTGTAGGAGAGCTTTACATCGTTATATACAAGGAAATAAGGCAAACGAAAAAGGATTGATGGAGAACCACATAATTCAGTTTCTTACCAGCCATTAAGTCACCATAAAACAACATTAATAAGGAAATAAAATAAACATAACTTAAGATAATAAAAGGTCTGATCATAAAAGAAATAAAGCAACATAAAGAAGGAGAATTAGAGTCTTTATTTATTTCTCGAATTTAGCTAGACTTAGGAATGAAATGGGTTGCATTTGGACCTTAAATTGGGCTGCGAATTAAGTCTAACACAAGCAAAAATGTACAACACACATTCAACTTGTTGACCGGAACACCTTATGTAATTTGAGCTTAAAAAATAAGTGCTTTGTGAATTCCAAATGGCCTTAACAAAATTGTAGTTTTAAGACCAAGTTAGGTTCTTGTTCAAATTCTTCTTCACCATCCGGATCATTATCATCACCATCATCACTTTCATTTGGACTAATCGGATCAAGGCTCCTGTTTATAACCTCTTGTATGACTTGGCTTGATGGTCCTCCATCATTTTGTCTCTATTACTTTGGTGCTGTGGATGTGGAGATATCTAACAGCAATCTGTATGTTGAGATCGATTACAAATAAAGATGAAATTGAGATATCTCTAAGAGCAAAGTTTATGCGAAGGAGGCATTTAATGGTAAGAAAAGGAAAAAACCTTGTAAAAAGGGCTTTAATTATTTTGAGTGATTTAAAATGAATTGAATTTATAAAAATACCTCTTCATTAAAAAAAGGATATAAGTTAATTCTTTGTGGTTTAACCAACAGATTAAATATTCAAAACTTAGAAGACAATTATAAGAACTAGGAGCTTGAGCTGACTTAAACATGAATTCGAATTTGGGGTTTTTTATTTTTCAAAAATTTTGAATTTGGACTCTTAATTTGCAGCATATAAAATTACTTCATTCCAATCTACTTAATGATTTAGTCTAAATATTTTTTCCCTTAGTTTAAATATTTCCTTATGGTAACTAGCTTGATTTACTTATTTACTTATTTTATCTTTAATTTTTACTCTTTACTTTATTCAACTTTTATCATATTATTGTTTATTACTTATTTTTATATTTTATTATGTATTTATTTAATTATATTTTTATATTTGATTATTTATTTTAATATATATTTTTCCATCTTCACGTTGGTCTATCATAAATAACGTTTCTATTAGTTAGATATAAGACTGCGTAATATTCAACGTCTTTATATTTTACATATCATTTTTATTAAATTATTGTTGTTATTGTTTTACTAATAATAGAGGACTGTATTATTTAAAGTTCATTTATTTTTATAACTAAATAGTTCATGGAAATAAAGTCTTGCCAGATTCTCTCATTTGTGGGGGAAGTGTTTATTTTAATGGAGAATGACGAATTAAAATAAGAAATTGTATTTTAATGTTTGACTTAAAAGTAAGATAATTTAGTTTAAAATTGTATTTTTTTGTTAACATTTTAGTTATATGACTGAAAAATCACATAAAGATTAATAGGTATACAAGTAAAGTCTCATCATTTTTACAAGAATTTTTATATTAAATAAGTGATCATATTTTGAATAGATAATGAAGTATTCAAAAATTATTTTAACAAAAATGAAGAGTTACATAACTTCTTTAAATACAAGTCTTCACATCCTCCTCTGTCAGTAGTAAAGTCGGGCCATCGTAAAGTTAGAGTCGGCTCGATCGAAATTTTATCAACCAAATGTCATTGTTTTAACATTGACTTGGAACATGCGGATGCGGCCCGTTATTAATTTTAACCATCAGTGATATTAGTAAAATGTTAATAAATATATTCTTCTAAAAATTAAAAATTTAACAAATTAAATAAACATATTAAAATATTAGTGTAATTCGCTATTCCTTTTATAAAATAATATCTTATAATACTAAAAATAATTTCTATTTATATATAAGATGTAAATATCAATGAGTTTTAGAAAATTTAATAACATCAACAAGAAATATTAATTAATGATTAGAATAATATTGATGCATTTGACTAAGTGTGGTGGGTCGAGGGGTTAGAAAAATTAAAAATTTTAGAAACATATGTAGTTGTATTTATTGAACATAATTGCCTGATGTATTTGATTTTGTATTTATTTCTTAAAAATAGTCAAATATGTGAATTTGATATATTTATTCTTTAATTTATTTAAAAATCATGGTAAGCCTAGTTATATAAATAACAAGATTTTAGTATATTTCTTTTTAGTTGAAATAGTATTAAACATTTATGACTTTTTATTTTAGCAAAAGTACAAAAGTATTGTTGAATGATAATAGTCCATTCTAATTTCAACTCTCACAATGAAAGAGGAAAAGATTAAGTTAAAATGATGCGATTAAGAATATATTATATTATATTATTATGTTGAGTTTAAAAAGCCTAAAGTTTAAATTTAATTCGAACACATTAAAATCTAATTTAAAAATGTTTAAAAAAAATTAAAATTCAAACAACATTTATGCTTTTTTAGTTTAATTTAAATCTTGTTTATAGTCAAATTTAAGAATTTAAGTTTGATTTCAATAAAACTTTTAAGTTATTTATAAACAAAAAATAGAATTTAAGTTCAACTCTTCTTTGACTTTTTCAAATAATTATCTATATAAGACCATCATTAAAATTATCCTTTAAATTTTTATTGCAACAAAAGGTGAGAAAAAATAAATAATTTATTCCAATAAAAAATAAATAAGTTTATTCCATTCGAATTGATTTCATGATTATAAGTTCGTACTACACCAAATTGGGCTAAAACTATTTAAGTAATATCCAATATAGATCTAACTCAAGGCCGGGATTTTCCTCTTTTTGTATTTAAACATAAAAAGAGAGAAAATGCATTATTTAATAATACAATTTTCATATATCATGAATGCACTGAGATGATATTAAAGATTAGTTAGTCATTATTTAATGATTATTAGAAATTATATTATTGAATAACATATATTTTTATTTATTTATAAAATTCATAATTATAAACACACACCAATAGAAAACCGTTATATTTTTTTTGACAATAACTAGCGCTTCAAAGCCAACCCCACCTCTTTCATCTCGAAACTTAACCTATTTATGTGCTAAATACACGAGAATCTCACAATTAAACACTCATGCATCCAAGTTCAAGAGTAAGACATACACTGCTGTATATATATAAACTGATTCGGAGACAACCATGAAAGAGCTAGCATAAGTCCTACTTATGGGGACCAGGTCCGTCGATATGCATCGGGTGTGGGCGATTTGTTACTCGGCCGTTACCGTTGGGGGCATTGCCCTTTCCGTCCGGTTTGAGGGCATGGCGTAACTGTTGAAGAGAAGCCAGTTTTGGTTGTGTAAACCCTAGTTCAATCGACAGGCGCTGGCTGTAAAGTTTCTTGGAAGTAACCATGACTCTTGCATCAGATGATATGCTGCAAACTAGAATCATGAAGACAGATACAAGTTCCTTTGCTCTTTGATTTTCCATCGAACTGTTAGGATGTTAATTGTGAGTATAAATCGAAAGAGATAGAAATAGTGAAAGATACATAAGTAGATAAACTTAATACCTTAAAGAGGATGTATCTATAAGAAAAGAAAGAGTTTGTCCGAGAACTGTGGTTTCTTTAGTTCCATGTGACTCTATTTATAGACCCTAAAGAAAATTGTCCGAATTTGATTAAAAAATTTGAATTAAGAATAAAAAATTATTTTATTAAATTTATTATAGTAATGAGACAATAACTTTAAAAAGTGACAGTAATAACATTATTTTATTAAATTTATTATAGTAACTAGACAATAACTTAAAAAAGTGATAGTAATCACACTTTACTTACGTAACATTATCTATTTATATAATTGCTAACCCTAAATTATAGCGGTGAGGTGAGGATCTTAAAACATGATTTTTTAAATAGTAAACACACTTATTTAATACGATTCATTTAGAACTTTCATTTGTAACTTTATAAAATATAAAATATAAATATCATTTAAAATTTTAAAAAGAAATATTAAATATTGTTTATATTCAAATATTAATTTAAAAATATAAAATCAATCATTATTAAATATTTACATTATTCTGTATTTTATATGTAAGATAAATATCATATAAATAAGAAGATATTTTGTAAATAATTAGAAATAGTCCTCTCACAATATTATTCTATATTAATTAAAGTATTTAAGAGTTTTTATTTAAACTGAATTGACATCGTGAGTCTTTATTTAAACGATAAAGTCTCTTTTGGTTAAAAGAGATGAAACGTAGAAGCTTCTGATTGATTTCCTTTTCCTTTTGTGAACATCTCTCACATGAGAGGCCATTTGCTTTCTCTTACTTTACAAAGGCAGAATAGGACCACTTGTTATAGAAACTTAAAAGTTTCTCTTACTTTTGTCTTTTGAATAATTTACCAACATTGATATACATAATTATAAGTTAATGATGATTATGGTAGGGTGACTGCACAATAAAGGATCACCATGCCCTGAAAATTTCTGACTAAAAGTAGGGTTTGTAACGTGTCTACTTCTGAGTTTAATTTATCTTTATCTCGTCTTCGATCAATCTCTTACATGCAATTTTAACTTGGTTTTATTACGCTTGATTTAATACTAAAATGACATTATTTTTGTTTTCATTTTTTTAAATACTAAATAAAATGATATTATTTTAATTTACTATATTAAAACAATATCATCTTACTTATTTAATATATATTGAATCAATTACTTAAATTTAAACTTAGTTTAAAATTTAATTAATTAAAATTTAATTTGTTAATTTCATATCAATTATTTCAAATTAAAATGTCAATTTTAACTAAAAAGAGTGGTCCAAAAGGTTTAAATAAAGTTTTGGGCGTGATATTTAACCAAAGTCATGAGTTAGACTCCTAAGAATTGTCACATGACTTTGTACAAAAGAAAGGCATCAATGTTAGGTACATAAAGATTAACAATAATAACAAACAACAATAAAAAGGAAAAGAAAGTAGCATTTGATCCTTTATGGTGGGAACTACACCAAGCTTTATGATTATGGCTGTGTAGGGTTTGGTGCTGACGGTGATAATGGCTTCACATTAGTCTTGACCTGGTCTTTTTTGGAATATCCGAAGCCTCGCAATATTAAACGGCTGTCCATCTTTTCTGGAGTAGCCATTGCTCTACTCTCCTATGACCTACAGCCTGCAACACATTATACGACGATACAAGCAAAAAATTAGACACAAAATTCTACCAATAAGAAATCCACTAAATCCAATAATAGCACGATACAAGCATTAAGATTTCAATCAAAGAATACCTCATAAAATAATCAAAGTTAAAGCTTTTCTAGCTTTCTTAAAGCTGCTCTCTAATTTCTAGAATTCAGTACAAATTGACACACGCATGCAAGCTCGCACTAATACTACTCCTAAACAAATTCAAGAAATCGAAATTTTACAAAGTTGGAGTTGATGAAAGTTATTTGAACTCTTCAACTCTTCTCTTATCCTGTGTTTTATCCTATACAACTTTTGTCTCTTAAACTTATCTTTAAAATTTAAAAGGATAAAATTTTACTCATAGTCTTGACACGAAGTTTTGTCCATCATTGACACAGGCATGTTGCTCTCAAGCACGGTTACGTACTCTAAAAACAACATAAACTTATTGGTTTCTGCCTAAAATTTGCCTAAAGTTCATTCCTTTTGATTAATGAAGACAACTGACACTTTCATAATCTAAATTTAGTGGTTTTCTTCAAGATAATGTCCATAAAATGAGGTTGAATCCACAACATTTTGTTATATAAAAATTGCTAACAAATAAGGGTCAAGTTTCTCTTACTTTTGGCTTTTGAATGATAATTTATCAACATTGACATAAATAATTATAAGTTAAGCATGATTATGTTAAGATGATTGTACAACAAAGGATCACTTGGAAAAAATAAGGTTGACAATAACTTAAGTGGGCATCGGTGAATCAATAATACTCAATCTCTTTCCATGCGATTTGAGTTTAATTTAAGTTTGATTAAATTTACCACTAAATCCATATCATTTTAGACTTTAAATTTATAAACTAGAATAATATTGTTTTAACCAATTACATTAAATAATAATAATTTATCAAATTAACTTGTGTAAGTTAATCCCAGTATCTTAACCCAACTCCAATTCAAATTAAATGAGTAACTGAATCAAAATCGTCAACCTTCTTCAAAAAGGGTAATCTAAATGTTTTAATTAAATTTTCCAGCATGTTATTTAGAATAAAGTCATGAGTTAGAATCCTAGGAATTTTCCCATGACTTTGTATAAAAGGGTGAGGTATAGAAACATCAAATTTAGGCATTATTATAAAAACATAATATTTATGACATAAAATTAAAACTTATATTCACAATTTTATGATCTTCAATAAATAATTATAACATATAATTATGGTATAATATCATGCACCTGATATAGAAGACGTCATTATGTATAGAAACTAAGAAGCTTTATTGTATTGTTTAAAATTAATTTCCCTCTATTAACTCTCTTTGTGCCAATAGAGAATTTGATGAAAAGCTTTCTGTATTATGAACAAGTAAGAAGATTACCGATTTATATATTGATAACTTTTAATCTAATAAGTCCAATACGTGACTAAATAAGTGGTTAAGATTTATTTCACTATTTGCTATATAAACAAAATAGAACTCCCTTAATTATATTAATAATATTATATATATGTATATAAAATATAGTCATTAAATAGGTCACATTGTAACACATATTTATAATCTTATTCGATAACAAAACAGAAAAAAAGAAGAAGAAAAAGTAGCATATAAGTTCTAAGAACGGGAACTACACCGAACTTTTGTGGTTATGGCTTTGTAGGGTTTGGGACTGATGGTGATAGTGGCATGGACAGAGTCTTAACCAGTTTTGGTTTGGTATATCCAAGTTCTGGCAGAAGTAAACGGCTATTAATCTTCTTCGGAGTAGCCACTGATCTTGCCTCCACTGACCTGCTGCTCACGATCATGAGTATCATCAGGAGCAGAGTCACATATCTAGTTGCACTTTGACTCTCCATTATTTATATAAATGCTCTATCTATGGTTGTATCTGGACTGAAATTCCTGTATGGAGCTAGCGAGTTTGAGAGTAAAGAAGAGTTATAGAAGTAAGGTGTTGTGTTTTATGGTTCTTGTAAGGTGTTCTTTATACATGTATAGACGAGTGTGAAAGGCTGAAAATGTCTGTTGGTTTTTACGAAAATTTCATCGGTCAATATATTTGAATTTCATGTCAAAGACTAATAATAGTCCAAGATTGAAAAAGTCTTCGGAATTTTTGTGTGGTAAACACATAAACCACATAATATCTGTATCTGATTTGTAGTTCTGCCATTTGTTTGCACTAGATACATGGTCGGGGTGCTCGTAATAATTTATAAATCACTTGTTTCTGATAAATACTCGATTGCACGTAATAATATATAATCACTTGTTTGTAATAAATTATTTGGTAAAGGACTCGTTATTTAATAACGTGTTTACTGATTTACATATCTCGTGATGTACATATTATTTTCTATTTTTTATAAAATTTACTGATTTATTAAAAAATAATGTGTTTAATTTAAATAATATTTACAAATTTTAATGTGTTTTTACTAGAATTGACAATTTAAATCTAACTTAATTCAATTGAAAGTTAATAGAGCATTTTGGATTTATTGGACTTTTAAGTTGAGCCTGAATTGAAAAATTCTTCTTAATTTTGAGTTGACCATCGTCTCAAACATTATTTAGTTTGCAAATTTGAAAGTAAAATTATTCAGTAATTATAATTTTTAACTTTCTAATTTGATTTATTTTAATAATTTTTATTATTAAAAATTGACCAATTTGATAGTTAATTAGTCATTTTCGTAAATTAATCAAGTTTTATAATTTAAAATAAATAAATAATTTTTTATTTTTTAAACTTGATTTTATTAAAAATTTTCAATTTTCAATTAATTTTATAATAATCTAATATTAGTCAAATATTTTTAACCTTAAATTTTTTATTTATTAATTTACCTTCTAATCCAATTTTTAAAATATAAAAAATAACATTATTTTGTACTCCAATTCTGATCTGAACTTTGACCGTGGTGTAGAGCGCTCCATTCAATTCGGTCCAATCCGTTGCTATTCTTAACTTGAAAAACGAATGACCTGAAGCTCATGCTTTGAACCTGTTGTGCTTATCAGCGTCACTATTTATTTTCTGATTCAACTTTTGGCGAATGTCTCCATCTCTAAATTTCCTCTTCCCAGGGTCCACACTGTTATATTTCTTAAACAAATCAGTACTTACCAATGATTTACCGATTATTCCTTCCTTTATATGCTGTTAAGGAAAATGCAAGAAAAAGGATTAATTGGACTCAAAATAGAAATATCTTGATAGAAAGAAAAGAAGCTGGTAAGTTATTATCCACTTGAACAGTTCAAACCTTTGCCGCCATTTCCCATATTAACCGCCGCTGATCTTCAATCATCAAGCGCCGATTGGATCAAGAAAACCTTGCTTAGTTTCTTCCATTCTCTAGGGGATTGAAGTGGCTGCTCGCGTGATGCTAACGTCTTAACTGTTTCCACTCCACAGAAACCCGACGGTACCTTTTCCATCTTTGGCTCTTTTTATTTTTATTTTTCTTAAATTTTCCTTATATTATCATCGTCCATCACTCTATTTCCGACCACTTTCTCGTTTTATTTTTTTTATGCATGATGATGATTCTTATATCGATTGAGAGATTGAATCGTTTTCACGTGGATAATTAAAATTTTGTTGTTGATGTGATCACGAATTTCTTCTGAATGAGTCAGTTATTTGCATAATTATTGCCTGATTGGCGATTTGGTTTCTTCAACATTGAATGATAAATTAACGTCCTTAAATATATCCCTAAGGCAAGTGAAAGGTTGAAATTATACTCTTTTTCTCTAGCTTAAGCAAGCTAAAATCCAATTATTTCCGCAGCGTATAGGGTTTTAGAGATGAGTGACAATTTCTTTGGGTGAAATTTTTACTAATGTTCTTTGGTGTATTGGTTTTCTAGATTTGGGAAATCAACATCAAGTAGAAGCTTCAAGACACAATAAGCTCCGCAAATTGTCAGCTCACCCTTTTCGTTTGCATATTCAAGATCGCCATGAAAGATAAACCACGGCAGTAGCATGCATCTTATACAAAATATATACGTAAAGATACATGCATTAAACACCATATATATAACCGTAATATATATGTAAAAAACAGCAGCGGAAAGTGCACAGAAATACCTCCAGCCATTGTCTTCCGCCGTAGATTTGAGAAGTTTGGAGCTCTGAGTTTTCTATCCTCTTCCTTAAGCAAGATCGATGGTGTTCTGAAGCTTAGCAAGGACTGGACCCAAAGCTAACGTTTTAACAACTAAAACATACTCAAGTTTCTGGCCATCACAGAGAAGAAGAGTCGGGTAGATGGGCAACAGAAGATAGTGGGTAGGGCATTAAGCTTTTAAATGGATCATACCTTAATAATAAGAATAAAACTTACATTCTCCCACTTGGTCCATTTAACCCAGCACCACATATAACAAAAAATCAAATATATGAATCATGATGATAGGTCATTTTATAGTGAGTAGTATCTTCCATGTATTATATACAAAATTTCTCATTACAAGCCCTTCAACTTAATTAATAAACCATATGTTTATTCTATGTCCAAATTAAATGACATTTCTCAAAACCAATCAAAGTATGTGTGCACAAAATTTATGAGAAAATATCAAACTGAATAAGAGTTTCATTGAATCAACAAATATACAACAAAATCACATTTTGGAACTAAGTCCCATATGCACTACGTGATCCTTAAACTGCTTAAGTAGCATGTCTTTAGTTAAAGGATCCGCAATCATCAAATCAGTGCTGGTCGGGTCGTCCATATTAGGCCTGGACTCAGTCGCCATAACCCGTGGGCCGATCGGTCCATTCGTTAAAGATGTCAAGCCCAAGCCAGATCCATGCTTCCTTTAGCCCGTCCGCAT
>JAOTAX010000198.1:1495531-1506870 GCA_025629825.1 Erythroxylum guanchezii
TAATAATAATAATAATAATAATAATAGTAATAGTAATAGTAATAGTAATAGTAATAGTAATAGTAATAGTAATAGTAGTAGTAGTAGTAGTAATAATAATAATAATAATAATAATAATAATAATAATAATAATAATTAAAAAAAAACATAATAAAGATAATAGTTAATAGTGGCTGGAGACAGGGACGACTTGTCCCCTGTCCTCCCTTTTTGGGGAGGACAGAAATTTGTGTCCCTATCCCCCGGAGACAAGGGACGGGGACGCAGAGACAAGAAGCAAACACTCACGGAGACAGAGATTTCTCGGTCTTGTCCACTGTCTCCAAGGACAGGGACACTATCCAAACGTAGCATTAGGGAGGGTCATAATGTACGCAACTATCCTTTTCTAATTTTACAAAAAAAATTATTTTCGTTATTTAAATATGTGACCTTATGATCAAAAAGGAACAAACCCTCTGTGAAACTTAATCAATCAATATATTCCACACAACGTTTTTCACATGAAAGACTAATAGTGGAAAACGAAAACAAATTGTTGGAATTTTTACCATTTAATCTTGTTCGTTTAATTAATTTGTATAACTAAATAATTTATAACATAAACTTACCATATATATATATACATATATATCATAACAATATGGATGCACCAAACCAAACTATAATATAAGGAACTAATTATATGATTAACGACTAATTGATGAAAAATAATTGTAAATGTTGTTTTCTATTATAACATGGATGGACAATGAAGCACACCGACAATAGCTACAAACCTTTTTCCATTGTCAAAAAGGGGACATAATTCTCTGTCCCATTTTCATATACCAAGCCTGTCCCATTTGATCTCAACCATCCATTTTAGGTGGGTTCAAAAGAGTAATAAACGAAGCCAGTAGAGTACATGAGAAATCATATTAGAGATTCCACCTAAACCTCATGCTAGGAGAGAGAGAAAAGACTAAAGATTTTTGGCAATTAAGGCCTCTCTAATCCTATTAGCTATCTTGTCAGCTACTATATATTTCTCCTCTTCACGGTTAGTATATATGCCAGAGTTACGCTCCTTTCAAAGAAAGTAATTAGAAGTAGTAAATGTAATAGGATGGGGTTGGAAGTCCACAAAACAAATGATGAACAATGAATTAAATAGTATTGCAGAGAACTGAGAGAACTTGAGATCAAAACACAAAGTTTAAAGTGTTATAGGCATGTTGCACACTTTCCTTAAAATGTTATTTGCCCCCACTATACTTGCAAACCGAGTTAAAGGCAAATTAATTCTAGGATACAAAGAACACAAGAACATTCAAGTCACAAGAGTATGAATGTTCCTTAAGAATTATGAATGAAGAGATTGTGTTGGTAGAATTATTCAAAACTTTTTAATCTTGACTAAAACTTATGTATATATAGAATTTTCATAATAGTCACGTCTGTTCATGACAAGTCACAACTTTTAGAAAGAAAGCAACCCTTTAGAACAGTCGCATCTGTTCACGACAAGTCACAACTATTAGAAAGAAAGCAACCCTTCAGAACAGTCACATCTGTTCACGACAAGTCACAACTCTTGGAAAGGAAGCAACTCTTCAGAGCAGTCACGTCTATTCACGACAAGTCACAACTCTTAGAAAGGAAGTAACCCTTCATAACAGTCACGTCTGTTCACGACAAGTTACAACTCTTGGAAAGGAAACAACATTTTATTTCCAAGTTTGACTTTAACTACTTATATCACAAACTAATTTCCAACAATGCCCCACTTAGTTTGTTATATAAGAAAAAGCATAACACAAACAAGAAATCATGCCTAAAGGAAGATAACTACCACCTTAAACCATCCTATAGTACAAGCATATCACAAAATCCAAAGGAAATGATTGGTGGCTCATTGCTTAAACCATCATTCACAAAGGTTCAGACATATCGCACACATGAACCTTCTTAGCATTCAATTAATTCACATTACGATTTTAACACTATTATCGGCCATGTGCTCATCCTAGTTTAAGATCATATACAAGATATTACCTTAAACTCTTGTTAGAAGCAGCACTACTTCTAATGATCATATAGGTGAAAAGTATTCTAGCTATGTTTACATAACCATAAACAAGCACTCAAGAATAATTTCATTAAGAGATTTCTCTCAACCTTCTCACTGAAGAGTAGCAAATTGCAACACTAATTTCTTGAAATGGTTTACATAATCTTAGTGCTCACAACCACCAAACAACTTGTTATTACCCTTTAAAACTTACAATCTAGGAGTAGTACTAGAAGAAGGTTGAGTTACCATTGCTAGTAATTTTTGATTAAAAGGTTTTAATCCTATTCCAAATGTTGTCAAACTAACTAAATCTCTTGCAAGAGGTTTAGTAAACGAATCCACCAAATTGTTATATATCCTTACATAAACAATTGAGACGACATCTCTATTTAGCATTTCTTTAATAAATGCATATCTTAAGCTTAAATGTCTAGACTTACCATTGTACACTTTGTTCAATGCTCTAGACATAGTAGACTCACTATCACAATGTAAGGTTATCGCAGGCATAGGACGAGGCTAAAGATCTATACCCCATAACAAATCCTTTAGCCATTCAGCCTCTTTATAGGTAGAACATAGAGCTATAAATTCAGCTTCAATGGTAGAGTGAGTAATCGCAGTTTGTTTCTTCAAAGCCCAAGAAACAGCTCCACCACTAAGGAAGAATACTCAACCACCTGTGGGTTTTTGGTCACTAATGCTAATAATCCAACTAGCATCTAAAAATCCTTCAAGAACATTTGGAAAGCTATTATAAATGACTCCAAAATCTTTTTGTCTTCTTAAGATATCCCAGCACTCTTTTAATAGCTTACAATGTTCTTGGCTAGGACTTTTAGTGTATCTAGCTAGTTTATACATTGAGTATGAGATATCCAGTCTAGTGCAACTCATTACATACATTAGACTTCCAATTATACTAGCATATTCAAGTTGTGCAATTAGACTACCTTCATTCTCATGCAACTTAAAGTTAGGATCAAAAGGAATACTTACCTCTTTCACATTCAAATGTTGATATTTCTTCAGGATTTCCTTAACGTAATATGATTGAGAGAGTGCAAAACCCCCACTATGTTTCTTAACTTTAATGCCTAAGATAGTATCTACTTCACTGAGATGCTTCGTCTTGAATTTAGAAGAAAGACACTTCTTAGTTTCAATCACACATTTATATATAGGACTAACAATGACCATGACATCTATATAGAGATAAATGATCACTCCATACTCCTTATTGAATTTAGAATAAATGCACTTATCAGCATTATTATATCTAAATCGATACGAGACCAAAACAGATTCAAATTTCTCATAACATTGTTTAGGTGCCTATTTCAAGCCATATAATGACTTGACTAGCTTACATACTTTCTTTTCATTTCCCGGTAGCACAAAGCCTTCCGGTTGTTCCATATACACTTCATCTAGGTCACCATTTAAGAATGTTGTCTTTACATCCATTTGGTGTACATGAAGGTTATAGATCGAAGCTAAAGTCAAAAGTACTCTTATCGATGTAATTTTAGCAACAGGTGCATATGTGTCAAAGTAATTGATTCCTTCTTTTTGCCTAAAACCTTTATCTACTAGCCTTGTTTTATAAGTTAGAATAGTACCATCTGTGGCATATTTCCTTCGAAATACCCACTTACAACCAATTAGTTTGGACCTGTGAGGTAAATCAACTAGAACCCAAGTATTGTTAGACAATATTGAGTCCATTTCATCATTTACCGCTTCTCTCCAGAATGCCATATCCCTATATTTCATTGCTTCACTAAAGGTTTTAAGATCTTCCCCTAAACTTAATAAAACCGGAGTTTTATTTAGTAGAGTATCCCTATTGCCTTCAATTAAGAAAACAATAGCTTGTGAAGAAATAAAATCTGAAGGCAGATATTTTTCCTTCCTTTGAAGTTGACTCCTCCTAGGTTCACTTGGAGGGTCTACACTGGCCTTTTTAAAGCACTTGAGAGTTCAATACTTGGAGAAGGAGTAGGTTCATTTGATGGATACTTATTTACCATTGAGTCTTTAAGAAACAAATCCTCAAAGAACTCAACATCCCTTGATTCTATAATCACATTAGAGTCAACTTCTAGTAGCCTATAAGCTTTCGAATTTTTTATATAGCTCACTAACACACTTTTAAGTGCTCTTGGTCCCAACTTTCTTCTTTTATTATCAGGGACTCTATAGTAAGCTACACAACCCCAAACTTTCAAATATGACAAGTTTGACTTCCTTCCTTTCCATACTTCATATGGAGAAACTTTAGTCTTTAAGGTTGGAATTCGATTATGTAAATGACATGCAGTCAACAAAGCCTCACCCCACAAGTTTTTTGACAAACTCGAACTCAAGAGTGTAGAATTAACTATGTCTTGCAGAGTTCTATTTTTCCTTTCAGTCAAACCATTTTGCCAGGGGGTATATGGTGCACTAGTTTGGTGTATTGTACCAATTTGTTCACAAAATTTTGATAACTTATTAGAGAAGTATTCTCCTCCTCAATCACTTCTCAAAATTTTTTTCTTTTACTTGATTGATTTTCAACACTTATATGTCTTAAACATATTAAATGCTTCATTCTTTGTTTTCATCAAATAAACATGTACAAATCTAGAGCAATCATCAATGAAAGTAATGAAGTATTTGTTACCACCTCTTGTTAAAAAACCATTAAATTGACATATATTTGAATGCACTAAATCAAGCAATTTTGTATGTCTTTCAACTTTAGGAAAAGGAAGTTTGGTTATCTTTTCTTATATGCATGTTTCACATTTCTTATTCACTTGGCCCTTAAAAGAGATTAGTCCATGTTTAGACATTTAATGAATCACATTATGACTAATATGTCCTAATTTACTATGCCATAATTAGGACATATTAGCCATTCACTTTATTAAGACTAATCTTAAACATGTCATTACAATAATATCCTTTTCCTAAAAAAATAACATTATTAGACAAGATTACATTGTTTGACTCAAATACAGCCTTCAAGCCCTTCTTGTTCAGGATATCCACTGAAACAAGGTTCTTGATCATATCTGGAACGTAAAGAACGCTAGTGAGAACCAACTTTTTGCCAAAATTGAATAACAATTACACATCTCCCTTTCCATACACCTTGGCTTTCACACCATTGGCCATGACTACTTTATGTCCTTCAAAAACTTCATAATTCTTGAATTGTCCTTGTTATTGCACACATGAATTACTACACCGAAATCATACCACCAATCCTTAGAAGGAATTGATGTTGCCATATGAAGTTCCATCACAGTACCAAGAGTCAAGGTTGCCACAATTTTTGCACATTCACCAACAAGGTTAGCACTAAGAACATTGTTTTCTTTTTGCTTCTTATTAGATCTGCATTTGGCCTTGAATGCCCTTTCTTTCTATAATTGTAGCAAACCCGATTCTTTTTCTTGTCTTTAGCATTAGCATTTTTAGGTTTCTTCTTTTTAGAATTATTGGATTTCTTCTCATCCACAAAATTCACCTTTGGATCTCCTTACACTTCTTTTCTTTCAAGAATTCTTGCACCTTCTTCAATTCAAAGATGGTTCAAAACACTATCGATAGTTAAAATTTTAGAAGTGTGCAACAACTTCTTTTGATAATCATTACAAGAAGAAGGCAATTTAGCAATAATTGCCCTACTTGTAATGACTCTGAAATTTCAACACCCTAGTCTTTAAGCTTTGAAACAATCACTTGTAAATGTGGATTTTATCCATAAGAGAGGAACCATCAATAAATTTAAACTTAAAAATATATTTTAATAAGAAACTTATCTGCACTTTGCTTTTGAGATGCATATTCACGCTCAAGCGACGCCCAAATCTCCTTTTTACTCTTCACGGTTGTAAAGAGATCATAAAGGATGTCTGAGAGGGTATTGAGAATGTGACCCCTATAAAGCAATTCATCTTCTTGGTGCTTGTTTTGTTCATCCTTCCTTGTATCAACTTCACCCTCCTTTGGAAGAGGAATTGCAGGAAGAGTGGGATCAAGTACATATGCAATTTTCAAAGCAGTGAGGAAGAGCATGATCTTGTCCTTCCAATGATTGAAGTTGGTGCCAGTTCCATCATGAAGATTATTTTGACATAACTTCTTTAAATATAAGTCTTCACATCATCTATCAATAGTAAAATCGATCTGTCTTAAAGTTAGAGTCGGCTTGATCGACCCAAATGACATCGTTTTAACTTTTCCTTGGAGAACGCGGACCTAATTTGATACATTGCCATTTTTAACCATTAGTCACATTAATAAAATGTTAATAAATATAATATTTTAAAAATTAAAAATAAAATAAACTCAAATAATCATATACAAATACTTTACTTTGTTATTATTTTATAAAATCATATCCTATAATATATACACAATCTCTTATAGAGGTATACCAATCTTTTGTTTCTAAACTTGAATGTACTTAATAAAAAAATAAACATTTTTAACATTTTTAAATGTATAGATTAACTCTTAATATGAACATATATTTAAAAAATAAATTTTATTTAAGTAAAAACTTAATAACAATCTCTTAATTTTTTTGCATTTATAAATACTTGTATATTCTTATTATGTATTAACTTTCATGCTAAGGTGCTCTTTACATATATAGAGACTAGAGAGAGAGATGCGAGCCTCTACCAAACTTCATCAATCAATATATTTCCACAAAAAGACTTTCACGTCAAAGACTAAACAAGTGGTTTGAAATTTTAATAATGAATAAAAATTTAATTGATAAAATTTAATCAACTCATTATTTGATTTGGTTTATTTTAATAATATTTATTTCTAAAAATAATAGGTTTGTTAATTAACTTATATAAATTATTTTTATTTAATAATTTTTAATTAAATTTTAACTTCTCCGATAGATAAAGATTGTCTTCTTCTTCAATAATATTTTAAAATTTTATTTTATACCAATTTTATAACAATCTAAACCTCTTTACTTATCGGATTAATTTTCAATTTAATTTTTAAAATATTAAATTTTACCATGATCCATTAATTTCATATCATAATCATAATTTTTTATTATATTATAAGACCTCTAAGTTATAGATTATCACCACTCATGATCTACTTCATATTATCCATTTCCTTAATTTATATAACCAAATAATTTATAACATAAGATCGCCATATACATATATATGTAACGATGCACCCAACCAAATAATTATAAATAATATTTTATTATTTGTAATATTGATAGAAACCCATTCACACTGATAATATAGCTACTTAACTTTTTCCGTTATATCAAAGGAATCTGTATAACTAAATAGTTTATAACATATATATATATATATATATATATAAAAGTACTTAATTTAGTAAAAACAAGATCAATGCACCCAACCAAACCATGACAGGAACTAATTATAAGGAATTTTGGTAAAGGCAAGAATAAAAAGGTATTTGTAATTAGGGACGTAGCCACATGAGGCCCAGTGGTGCACTGGGCTCCTCAAAATTTTAAAAAATTAAATATTATATATATATACATATATGAGGATGAAGTTATTTGAGGGCTAGTAGTATATTGGGCCCTCCACAATTTACAAAAATTAAATATTTGGACCCTCCTATTATAAATTTCTGGCTCCGTCACTGTTTGTAATTATTTATTGGGGATGACTTAGTGGCCATCGTTCATGGCCATCTATGGCTTATCAGTTATTAACTAATAATGATATTATTATTTTATTATTTAATGACTTGTTGACAATTTTCTTATTTCTTATTCATCTAATTCTCCAGAAATATAATATTCGTCAAGAGCCAGCAACGGTTACATTTACTCTACACAGAACATACATCATGCCAAAAAGAAATGTTATTAGAAGAGCATTAATGGATAATATAGAAAATTCAAAACAGCCAAAAGCTAGCTAGCTTCGCACATTCAACCCAAAGACAAGCTTCACTTAGGTACATATCTGCAAACTTATCTCAAGTAAAAAGAAAGGACCATAAAAGAACTAGCATGCAATCCCAAATTATGGGAACTGCTGCCAATTTATGGTCCTTTATCATTTGATCCTGATGGTGACATAGCCGCGGGAGAGAGAGGGGTACGGTACTTCTGAAGATGAACCAGTACCTTTGGTTTGGAATATCCAAGCCCTAACAAAAGTAAACGGCTATCGATCTTTTTTTGAGTAGCCATCGCTCTTGCCTCAACTGACCTACTTCCTGCAATCATGAGTAATATCAGAAGCACAGCCACATATCTTTGGTTTTCCATCTGACATGTATATATAGATATAGGTATAGATACAGATATATCCCTAGACTGAAATTCCAATATGGAGAGGAGAGTAGTTATAGAAGTTGTTTTGTTGCTTCTTGTAAAGAGCTCTATGTGTATATCTATATATACATGAGTGTGAAGGGAGGAAAGGGCCGTTGGCTTCTACGAACTTTCATCAGTCAATATATTTGACTTTTCGTGTCAAAGAGTAGTACTAGTGGAAGAAGCAATTTGTGGGTTATAGTTGAATAAAGAAAATTTTATTATAAAAAATACATTATCATAAGAGAGAACATCTTAATAGATTGTCGCAAGGGAAATCATCTAATTTTTATTAATTTAATACAACAAGATTCTATAATACATACGTAATCTCATATGCATGCATTGAAGCAGAAGCACATTTGGTAGAAAAAGTTGGAGATGGCAACAATTCAGTCTCATCAAGCTTGGCTTCAAACAGATTTTTTTAATATAATTAGGACATCCAGTATGATAACAATCGGTTCTCTTTATATAGCAATAGGGTAACAATTGAATTAGCTCATATGCGCTTACCTCTAAACTTAAAATTATTGTCATAAGAACAATCTATAATATAGAAAACTCAAACTGTCAAAGTCAAAGGTGAACACTAATTAGATACATATCTGTTGATAAAGAAAAGAAGAGCAACAAGACAAGTCAAACTTATAACTCTTTTTTTCTCTCCACACTTTGCGCTGACGTCTCTCTTCTCAAATTACCTTTCCTACCCCTACTTTACCTTTCTAGGCCACTCTTTTTCTCATGAACGCTGCGTCTCTACTAACTTTTCATAGTGATTGAAGATGTGCTTGTTTGGTGCGTACGAGGAGAGAGAAATGGATATGGAATGAAAAATAAAGTTTGGTAAAAGGATATGATTATTTGGTTTCTACTTTCATTCCTTATTTTAGGGCATTGCTCCATTCCTTTACATTATGAGAGGAATTGGAGTCATTGGGCTTTTTTTTTATTTAGTAAGATTTGGTATTCTTTAACTAATATTATTAATAATTAATTAATTACAATATAATTAATTAAAAGATTGTAATTAAATAAATATATATTAATTAAAATAATGTAATTAATTAATTAAAATATAATTAATTTTTATTTCTCAATATTTTTTACAAACCAACCACTATCAATAGTAATGATAATCATTCCTTTCTCTTAACCAACCATCATAATTAATGATAGTATCCATTCTCATTCCTCACTATATTCATTATCATTCATATTACCATTTCCTTATACGAACCAACCGCCCCCTAGGCTTTAGCCACACCGGAGGGTCTCCCTCCAACCGTCCAAGAGCCCATGGAGCTGGATTCCTCCTCTCTCTCGAAAGTGGACTTTCGGTTCTCTCAAGAGAAGTGTTGCTTGAATCTTTAGATAACAAGAAAATAGTGGCAATAGAAGCAATGGGGAAAACTCTGATGCAAACACGAGGTGAAGGAGTATGGCGAAATAAGCTGAGAACCCAGCAGTACAAGGGCTCTGTTGATCACTACCAAAATGTCCTGAAGGATGGCGTGTTAATTGCTCTGATTGAGTTGCTAAAGGCTAGGGCACAGGCATAGTCAGCAGTCTTGGTTGGATTTTTCTAGTCTAAAAGGCCAGCCTTCCCTGCAGTGAACGCCTGGGCTATGGCCAAATGGAGTAAAAAAGGTTGCAAAAAGTGTTGTTACGCGATGATGGTATGTTACTTTTTAAATTTTCTGATGAGTCTTGCTTGGATGAGATTGTGGAATAGGAGCCATGGCATATGCCGTGCGAAACTTTGTATGGAAATTCCAAAGAATGCCACTCTTCTAGAATGTCTTCCTGTTATGCAGCTTGGTGGAAAAAAAAGAGTTAGAGAAAACATAAATTCAGATTAATTACCCATGAAAGCCTAGCTACTCTACTCGTAAATGGGTTCCTACAGGTCTAATCTTTCAAACAAGTTGGTAGGATGAGCTTCTAAACTCTGCTAATTTAGGGTCTCCAGAGGTAGATGATAGAGATGAAGTACTTGGTTCAAAGGGGAAGAATGTTATCCTAGTTAAGGGGGAAGTCAACACAATGGACTCTGACTCAAAAAGGAGCTAGAACGCAAATAATGGAAATGAATTACTTATACAGGGTGTAGAGATATAGAAAACGTATATTGATGTGTATAATTCAAATGTACAAGTAGGGTATAAATACTGAAAATAAATAACAGAACAACAAACTAAAATGCATATTTGTAGGAACTAAATGTAGACAAAGTATAAGTTGTTATTAGGTTGTTATTCATTCCTATTACGCCCCCTCAAGATGAGGTTGCGACTTGTGACCATCATCTTGTCTCGAAAATAATCAAACTTATGACGGGAGAGAGCCTTCGTCAATGCATCAGCAATTTGGTTGTTGGTGGAGATGTGAGCAACTGATAAATGGTGAGACTGAACTTGTTGGCGAACAAAGTGATAATCCAACTCGAGATGCTTTATCCGAGAATGAAATTTGGGATTAGAGTTAATATAGATTACACCAAGATTATCACTGACAACTCAAGGAGCTTCCAGAAGAGTGACTTTTACTTCCTGTAAAAGATTTCGAAGCCACGTAATTTCGGATGTGGCAGAGGCAATGGCACGATACTCAGCTTCCGTGGATGACCTGGCAATGGTACATTGGCGCTTTGAACTCCAAGAGACTGGATTACCACCGAGAAAAATAACATAGGCAAAGGTGGAATTTCGAGTATCCGCTTCGCCCCCACAGTCTGTATCGGACAAGGCAGTCAGACGGAGGGTAATGGGACGATTGAACTGGATGCCATAGTTGTTGGACCAATGGTGGTTGACAAATTAAATCCTTTTATGTTTTGATAATTATAAAATGTATAGAATGGTTAAGAAATTATTTCAGGATTTTAATTAAAGGACCAATGCAATTTCAAGTGATAATTTCCAAGGATGCGAGTGA
>JAOTAX010000198.1:1506970-1518591 GCA_025629825.1 Erythroxylum guanchezii
AAAGCATTTATTATCAATTTGGAATCATTAAATTGTGTTAAAGAAGAAGATGGCCAATTTGAAGTAGGGATCTGGCCATTGCTGTTGTGGTTTTAGAGCTCCTATTTGTTTGGAGGCTAAGCATATTTTTCTTATAGCACAATTTGTTAGGAGAAAGATCAATCAATCAATCTCTACCCCCCTTTTTTTTTTCTTTTGTTTTCTTTTCGTGGTACACGGCCTCCCACTTTTGTCCCTTTTAATTTGGTGCCGTGGTGCTCTCTAAGGGCAATATATATGTTGAGTTTGCTTACAGATAAAGATGAAATTGACATATCTCTAAGAGCAAAGTTTATGCGAAACCTTGTATAAAGGGTTTTGATTATTTTTAGTGATTTAAAACTAATTGAATTTATAGAAATATTATAACAATACCTCTTGATTAAAAAAAAAAGTATAAGTTAAGCATATGTATGATGAAACTCGCCCTCTAGGAGAATATCACATTAATGCTTTGTGCTTTGAACTTAGAAGACAAATATAAGAAAGAGGAGCTTGAACTGACTTAAAACATGAATTCGAATTTGGGCTTTTCTTTTTATTTTTTAAAAAGTTTGAATTTGGACACTTAATTTGCAGCATAGAAAATTACTTCATTCAAATTAACACATTTGATAAGCTAATAATTAGTAGCTTTGATAAAGGGAATCTCATTCCCATCCCTTTCTCATCTTTAAACTTATAATATAGAAAACTGATTTTATAAGAAAGACCCAAAAAAAAAAAACACATAATCCTAATTATGGGACTATACTTACGTTATGGTTCTATATTTATCAATGGTTAAATTTATTTAACCGATTAGATCAGTTCAATTGTAAAATTTTAAATTGTTCAATTTTTTAGTTCGATTTATTTTAATAACTCTTGCTCTTAAAAAATGATTAGTTTATTAATTAATCAATTAATTTTCGTAAATTAATAAATTCTTATAAATTAAAATAAATCAATTAATTTTTATTTAACAATATTTTTCATTTAAACTTTAAATTCTTTAATAAATAAGGACAATCTCTTTCAATCATATTTCAAATTCTTTTATTCATTCAATCGTTACAGTTTTATAATGATTTAATACCGATCAAAACTTTTTGTCTTATCAATTTAATTTTTAAAATAATGGTATTTATATTGTTTGGCCCTGACAGTGCTAGTTTCCTGGACAGAAACTGAACCAATTTAGGTTCGGTATTAATCTTCTTAATGAATCGATATACTTCAACGGAAGGACTTTCATGTCAAAAACTAATAATAGAAAGCAAGTCGTCGGAAATTTTCATGGAAAATCTGCCAATGGTATTATTTATATTTCATTTATTTTTATAACTAAATAGTTCATCGAATCAGAGTCTCACAAGGAAGTGTTTATTTTAATAGAAGATGACGAATTAAAATAAGAAGTTTTTATTTTTATGTTTAATTTTAAAATAAGATAATTTAGTTTAAATTTTTATTTTTTTGGTTAGTATTTTAGTTATATGACCGATAAATCACATAAAAATTAATAGTTATATATATGTTAAGTGTCATTTTTTTTAACATGAAATTTTTATATTAAATAAGTGACCATTCGAGACAATGAAATACTCAAATTATTTTGATGAAAATGAAGAGTTAAAAAACTTCATTAAATATAAGTTTTCACATCATCTGTTGGTAGTAAAATCAATCTATACCATAGCGAGAGTCAGGTCAACCAGAATTCAATCGACCCAAATGACATTGTTTTAACCCTTCGTTGGAGTCGGAGACGTCCCTGGTTGTTCACCAATTTTTAACCATTAGTCACATTAATAAAAAATTAAAAATTGAAAATTAAATAAATATATTAAAAAATAATTATTTAATTTGTTATTCTTTTTATAAAATAATATCCTATATGATCTAACGTTGGAGATCTTTCGTTTATAATATACTGCGAGATTGTTGCATATTCTAAATAAATAATAACATTAAAACTTTGGTTTATTAAATTTATTTAAATTTTTTAAAAAGTAAATACAAATTTATACCACTAAATTAAAATTTAATGTAAAACAAATCTTTAAATTTTTTA
This sequence comes from Erythroxylum guanchezii, assembly GCA_025629825.1. Lineage (NCBI taxonomy): Eukaryota > Viridiplantae > Streptophyta > Magnoliopsida > Malpighiales > Erythroxylaceae > Erythroxylum > Erythroxylum guanchezii. The sequence continues at coordinate 1,509,066 of JAOTAX010000198.1, forward strand.
TCGACTTAAAATGTGTCTAATCATGCGTAATTTTGGACACTTGCAAGAATACTTTGTCAAAAGCATTTATTATCAATTTGGAACTATTCAAATTGTCTTGTGAAAAAAGATTTTAGTTATTACTGATAATTTAAAATATACATAATTTATAGAAAATACCTCTTGATAAAAAAGAACTACAAGTTAAACATCTGCATATTTCATAACAATTTAATAACAATCTATTAATTTTTTAGTATTGACAAATACTTGTTCTTAAATAACAATCTCTTAATTTTTTAGTATTGACAAATACTTATTCTTATTATGTATTAACGTCCATGCTATTAGTAAATTATACTTTTTAAACATATTCTAAATAAATAATGACATTAAAATTTAAGTTTTTTTAAAAGTAAATATAAATTTGTAGGTTTACATTAAAATTTAATACGAAACAAATATTCAATTTTTGTTCTCACTTGACATGTGTCTAATCATATTCTAACTTTTGAACACTTGTAACGATACTTTTAATAAAGTATTTATTATCAATTTTAGAACCATTCAAATTTTCTTGTGGAAAAAGATTTTAATTATTATGATGATTTAAAATAAGCATAATTTATAAAAATACCTTCTGATAAAAATGAAGTACAAGTTACGCATCTGCATAATTTATAACGATCAAACTATAATTAGGATTTATATGCTGCGAAGATTGTTGCAGTTCTCTTTGGTAAACAGACTGCGTATTCAAAACTTGAAGAAGAACGTAAAAAAGAGAGCTTGAGTCGATTCAAACTTATTCTCAGAAGAATTTTTTAAGTAAACTTAAATTTTGAAAAAGTTCTAAGTTCGAATTTATACCTGTTCCGTTTGGTCCTGATGGTGCTTTTGGCTTGGACACGGTCACGAACTCTTTGGATTTGGTATATCCAAGTTTTCGCACGAGTAAGCCACCATTAATCTTCTTCGGAGTAACCGTTGCTCTTGCCTCCACTGATCTGCAACTTGCAATCATGAGTATTATCAGAAGCAGAGTCACGTATCTTTGATTTTCCATCGAAATTCGATTATGGTGAAAGGAGAGTTATAGAAGAAAGGTGTTGTGTTTTATGGTTCTCGTAAGGTGCTCTTTGCATATATAGAGACGAGAGAGGGGTGCGAGCCTCTACGAAACTTCATCAGTCAATATCTCCACACAAGGTGAATCCCCCTGGATCTTTCGTCTCACATAAATAAATAAGTGGTTGAGATTAAATGTGACAGAGCTCACATCCCCGAACGAATAGACCCTTTTACCCTTTTTTTCCCCCCTTTTCTGGAAACTTCATCAATCAATATATTTCCGCTTTCACGTTTTTCACGTGAAAGACTAATAATGAAGCACACCGACAATAGCTACAGACCTTTTCCCATCGTCAAAAAGGGGACTTACTTCGCAAGTATAAAAGAGATAAGATCGATCTTGACTAGCTTCCCTGAACCTTAACAACCATATGGATATCTAAATTTCATATTCAATAAATGTATGTGTTGACTTGAGATTGACTGAGAAGCATGAAAGGGGGTGAGGTTCGGTTGTAGCTGTACAAAAGAAAGACGTATGATCTTTCACATCAGAGACTAAATAAGGAGTCATCCAAAAAAAAAAAAAAAAGCATTCACTATATATAGACAAAACTGAAACAACATTACAATGAATTCAAAATGAGAACCGTATATACAAGTTCAAAAGAGTAATAAACGAAGCCAGTAGAGTAACATGAGAAATCATATTAGAGATTCCACCCAAACCTTACTTTAGGAGAGAGAGAAGACTGAATATTTTTGGCAATTAAGGCCTCTCTAATCCAGTTAACTATCTTGTTAGCTACTATATATATCTCCTCTTTACGGTTAGTGTATATGTGAGAGTTACGCCCCTTCCAAAGAAAGTAAGTAGAAGTAGTAAATGTAATAAAATGGGGTTGGAAGTCCACAAAACAAAAGATAAACAATGAATTAAACGGTATTACAGAGAATTGAGAGAACTTGAGATCAAAACATAAAGTCTAAAGTGTTACAGGGGTGTCAGACACTTTCCATAAAGTGTTATTTGCCTCCACTATACTTACAAATCAAATTACTTCTAGGATACAAAGAACACAAGAACATTCAAGTTGCAAGAGCATGAATGTTCTTCAAGAATTATGAATGCAATGATTGTAAAATTGTTCATAACTTTTTAATCTTAACTAAAACTCATGTATATATAGAGTTTTCAGAACAGTCGCGTCTGTTCATGATAAGTCACAACTTTTGGAAAGTAAGCAACCTTTAGAATAGTAATATCTGTTTACGACAAGTCATAACTATTAGAAAAGAAGCAACTCTTCAGAATAGTCACATCTGTTTACTACAAGTCACAACTCTTCGAAAGGAAGTAACCCTTCAAGACAGCCACGTTTGTTCACGACAATTTAAGGAAGCAACCTTTCATTTCCAAGTTTGACTTTAACTACTTATATCACAAACTAATTTCCAATAATCCCCCATTCAGTTTGTGATATTAGAAAAACCACAACACAAACAAGAAATCATACCTAGAGGAAGGTAATTTTCTCCTTAAACCATCCTATAGTACAAATATATCACAAATCCAAAGGAAATGATTGGTAGCTCATTGCTTAAACCATCATTCACAAAGGTTCAGACATATCGCACACATGAACTTTCTTAGCATTCAATTAAATCACATTACGATTTTAGCACTATTATCGGCCATGTGCTCATCCTAGTTCAAGATCATATACAAGAGATTACGTTAAACTCTTGCTAGAAGTGGCGCCACTTTTAATGATCATATAGGTGAAAAGTATTCTAGCTATGTTTACATAACCATAAACAAGCACTCAAGAATAATTTCATTAAGGGATTTTTCTCAACCTTCTCACTTAAGAGTAACAAATTGCAGCACTAATTTCTTGGAATGGTTTACACAATCTTAGTGCTCACAATCACTAAACAACTTGTTATTACCCTTTAAACCTTACAATCTAGGAGTAGTACTAGAAGAAGCTTGGGTTACTCATTGCTAGTGATTTTTTATTAAAAGGTTTTAATGTCATTTCAGATGTTGTCTAACTAACTAAATCTCTTGCAAGAGGTTTAGTAAACAGATCCTCCAAATTGTTATATTTCCTTACATAAACAATTGAGACAACATCTCTATTTAGCATTTCTCTAATAAATGCATGACTTACCATTGTACACTTTGTTTAATGCTCTAGACATAGTGGAGTCACTATCATAATGCAAGGTTATCGCAGGCATTGGACAATGCCAAAGATCTATATCCAACAACAAATCCCTTAGCCACTTAGCCTTCTTACAAGCAGATAGAGCTATAAATTCAACTTCTATGGTAGAGTGGATAATCACCATTTGTTTCTTCGAAGCCTAAGAAACAGCTCCACCACCAAGCAAGAATACCAAACCACTTGTGAGTTTTTGATCACTAGTGTTAGTAATCCAACTAGCATCTAAAAATCCTTCAAGAACATTCGGAAAAGTTATTATAAAAGAGTCCAAAATCTTTTATCTTCTTAAGATATCCCAGCACTCTTTTAATAGCTTGCTAATGTTCTTAGCTAGGACTTTTAGTGTATCTAGCTAGTCTACACACTGAGTATGAGATATCCAGTCTAGTGCAACTCATTGCATACATTATACTTCCAATTATACTAGTATATTCAAGTTGTACGATTAGACTAACTTCATTCTCATGCAACTTAAAGTTAGGATTAAAAGGAGTACTTACCTCTTTCACATTCAAATGTTGATATTTCTTCAGGATTTCCTTAACGTAATATGATTGAGAGAGTGCAAAACCCCCCACTATGTTTCTTAACTTTAATGCCTAACATAGTATCTACTTCACCTAGATCCTTCATCTTGAATTTAAAAGAAAGACACTTCTTAGTTTCAATCACACCTTTATATGTAGGACTAACAATGAGCATGTCATTTACGTAGAGACAAATGATCACTCCATACTCTTTATTGAATTTAAAATAAATGCAATTAACGGCATTATTATATCTAAATCCATATGAGAGTAAAACATATTCAAATTTCTCATGCCATTGTTTAGGTGCCTGTTTCAAGCCATATAATGACTTGACTAGCTTACATACTTTCTTTTCATTTCTCGGTAGTACAAAGCCTTCTGGTTGCTCTATATACACTTCTTCATCTAGATCGCCATTCAAGAATATTGTCTTTACATCCATTTGGTGTACATGAAGACTATAGATCGAAGCTAAAGCCAAAAGTACTCTTACCGATGTAATTCTAGCAACCCGTGCATATATGTCAAAGTAATCGATTCATTCTTTTTGCCTAAAACTTTTAGCTACTAGCCTTGCTTTCTAAGTTAGAATAGTACCATCTGTGGCATATTTCCTTTGAAATACCCACTTAAAACCAATTGGTTTGGAGCCGTGAGGTAAATCAACTAGAACCTAAGTATTGTTAGACAATATTGAGTCCATTTCATCATTTACCACTTCTCTCTAAAATGCCACATGCCTTGATTTCATTACTTCACTAAAGGTTTTAGGATCTTCCCCTACACTTAATAAAACATGAGTTTTATTTAGTAGAGTATCCCTATTGCCTTTAACTAAGAAAACAATAGCTTGTGAAGAAATAAAATCTGAAGGTAGATATTTTTCTTTCCTTTGATGTTGACTCCTCCTAGGTTCACTTGGAGGGTCTACACTTGACTTTTTTAAAGCACTTGAGAGTTCAATATTTGGAGAAGGGGTAGGTCCATTTGATTGATCCTTATTTACCATTTAGTTTTTAAGAAACAAATCCTCAAAGAACTCAACATCCCTTGATTCTAAAATCACATTAGAGTTAACTTCTAGTAGCCTATAAGCTTTAAAATTTTCTACATAGCCCACTAACATACTTTTAAGTGCTCTTGGTCCTAACTTTCTTCTTTTGTTGTCAGGGACTCTATAAGCTACACAGCCCCAATCTTTCAAACATGACAAGTTGGGCTTCCTTCCTTTCTATACTTCATATAGAGACACTTTAGTCTTTAAGTATGGAATTCGATTATGTAAATGACATGTAGCCAACAAAGCCTCAACCCACAAGTTTTTTGGCAACCCCGAACTCAAGAGCATAGAATTAACTATGTCTTGTAGAGTTCTACTTTTCCTTTAAGCCAAACCATTTTGTTAGGGAGTATAGGGTGTACTATTTTGATGTATAGTACCATTTTGTTCACAAAATTTTAAGAACTTGAACTTATTAGAGAAGTTTTCTCCTTCTCTATCACTTCTCAAAATTTTAATCTTTTACTTAATTGATTTTCAAAAAGAGACGTATATATCTTAAACATATTAAATGCTTCATCTTTAATTTTCATCAAATAAACATGCACAAATCTAGAGCAATCATCAATGAAAATAATGAAGTATTTGTTACCACCTCTTGTTAAAAAACCATTAAATTAGCATATATCTGAATGTACTAAATCAAGCAATTTTGTATGCCTTTCAACTTTTGGAAAAGGAAGTTTGGTTATCTTTGCTTGTATGCATGTTTCACATTTCGTATTCACTTCGCCCTTATAAGAGATTAGTCCTTTTTTAGACATATAATGAATCACTTTATGACTAATATGTCATAATCTACTATGCCATAAAGAATAAGAACAATCAACCAAATAATGAGAAACAACATTCACTTTATTAAGACTAAGCTTAAACATGCTATTACAAGAATATCCCTTTCCTAAAAAATACCATTCCTAGACAAGATTACATTGTTTGACTCAAGTACAGCCTTCAAGCCCTTCTTGTTCAGGATATCCGTTGAAACAAGGTTCTTGATCACATTTGGAAGATGATGAATGCTAGTGAGCACCAACTTTTTGCCAGAAGTGAATAGCAAATGCACATCTACCTTTCCATACACCTTGGCTTTCACACCATTGGCCATGACCACTTCATGTCCTTCAAAAACTTCATAATTCTTGAATTGGTCCTTGTTATTGCACACATGAATTGTTACACCGGAATTATACCACCAATCCTTAAAAGGAATTGATGTTGCCATGTGAAGTTCCATCACAGTGCCAAGAGTCAAGTTTGCCACAATTTCTCAGATTCATCAACAAGGTTAGCACTAGGAACATTGTTTCCTTTTTGCTTCTTATTGGATCTGCATTCAGCCTTGAATGCCCTTTCTTTCCACAATTGTAGACCCATTTCTTTTTTCTTGTCTTTAGCATTAGCATTTCTAGGTTTGTTCCTTTTAGAATTATTGGATTTCTTCTCATCCACAAAATTTACCTTTGGATCTCCTTCTACTTCTTTTCTTTGAAGAATTCTTGCACCTTCTTCAATTCAAAGATGCTTCAAAACACTACCAATAGTTAAAATTTTAGAAGTGTGCAACAACTTCTTTTGATAATCATTCCAAGAAAAAGGCAACTTAGCAATAATTGCTCGTACTTTTAATGATTATGACATTTGAACACCCAAGTCTTTAAGTTTTAAAACAATCACTTGTAAATTATGGATTTTATCTATAAGAGAGGAACCATCAACAAATTTAAACTCAAAATATCTTTTAATAAGAAACTTATCTGCATCTTGCTTTTGAGATGCATATTCACGTTCATAAAGGCTATCTGAGAGGATGTTGAGAATGTGAACCCTGCAAAGCAATTCATCTTCTTGGCGCTTGTTTCGTTCATCTTTCCTTGTGTCAACTTCACCCTCCTTTGGAAGAGGAATTGCAGGAAGAGTAGGATCAAGTACTTATGCAATTTTTAAAGTGGTGAGGAAAAGCATCATCTTGTCCTTCCAAGGATTGAAGTTGGTGCCAGTTCCATCAAGGCAATCTAACTTCACAAAGCTTGGTTCATCAATTTAAGAGCGGATTCTTGAGTGGACTCCATGATAGCAAAAAATAACATTTTAAGATTATATTGGAAGTCCACTAAACAAAGGATGAACAATGAATTAAATGGTGTTATAGAGAATTGAGAGAACTTGAGATCAAAACAAAAAGTTTAAAGTGTTCTAGACGTGTTGGACACTTTCCTTAAAGTTTTATTTTCCCCCACTATACTTGCTACCTGGGTTAAAGGCAAATTACTTCTAAGATACAAAGAACACAAGAACATTCAAGTTGCAAGAGAATGAATGTTCTTTAAGAATTATGAATGTAGAGATTGTGTTGGTAGAATTGTTCAAAACGTTTTAATGTTGACAAAAACTCATGTATATAAAGAGTTTTCAGAACAGCCACGTCTGTTCATGACAAGTCACAACTCAATTTCATCTCTAAGGTATTGAAAATCATCTGTAAATAATTATAAGATAATTCCATTAATTTCGGATAATAATTTCAACACATTAAAGATAATTAAGTATAAAATAAGTGCAAATTGATAACTTAACAAGTCTACTGTACGAAGCTCTAAGTTCTTTTTTAAATAACAGCCAAACATTCAACTGGCTTCTTAAAAAAGTTATTCTCAGAAAAACTCTACAAAAAAAAGCTCTACTGGTATGAGCCCAACCAAACAAAGGCTTAGTCTAGTAAAATAATATTTACTATTATAAAAAAGTACATTAATGTTCGCAATTTCAAACAATTTAAAGATCAACATCCCCCGTAATAACGAATAACAGTATAATAAAGCCTCCTAAAGGGTTATATGACTGATAAATTACATAAAGATTAATAGTTATACAAGTAAAGTGTTATCCTTTTGTCTTTTACATGAAGATTATTTTGACAAAAATGAAGAGTTATATAACTTCTTTAAATATAAGTCTTCACATGCTTTATCGATAGTAAAATCGATCCGTCCTAAAGACAGAGTCAGCTCGATTGACCCAAATGACGTCGTTTAACTTTGTCTTGGAGTACATGGACGTGGCGCTAGCCCTGATTTGGTACATTATCATTTTAGCTGTTAGTCACGTTAATAAAATGTTAATAAATATAATATTTAAAAATTTAAAAATTAAATAAACTCAAATAAACATATAAAATACTTTAATTTGTTATTCTTTTATAAAATAATATCCTATAATATATGCACAATCTCTTATAGAGGTGCCAATCTTTCGTTGCTAAAATTGAATGTACTTAATAAAAAAATTAAACATTTTTAACATTTTTAAATGTATAGATTAACCCTTAATATGAACATATATTTAAAAATAATTTTTATTTAAGTAAAAATTTAATAACAATCTCTTAATTTTTTAGTATTGATAAATACTTATGTTATTATTTATTTAGAATATGTTTTAAGAGAAAAATTTACTAATAGCAAGCATTAATAAATACTTATCAATACTTATTCTTTATGTTGTTAGTAAATTTTACTCTTAAAACATATTCTAAATAAATAATAACATTAAAAACTTATTAAGTTTTTTAAAAGTAAATATAAATTTGTAGGTTTAAATTAAAATTTAAAGTGAAACAAATATTGAATTTTTGTACTAACTTGACATGCGTCTAATCATATCCTAACTTTTGAACATTTGCAAGGATACTTTATCAAAAGTATTTATCATCAATTTTGGAACCATTTAAATTTTCTTGTAGAAAAGGACTTTAATTATTATGATGATTTAAAATAAGCATAAGTTATAAAAATGCCTCTTGATAAAAAAGAAGCACAGGTTAGGCATCTGCATAATTTATAACGATCAAACTACAATTAGGATTAATATGCTGCAAAGATTGTTGCAGTTCGCTTTGGTAAACAGTCTGCGTATTCAAACCTTGAAGAAGAATGTAAAAAAGAGAGCTTGAGTCAATTCAAACTTAATCTCATCAGAAGAATTTTTTAAATAAACTTAAATTTTGAAAAAGTTTTAAGTTCGAATTTATACCTTTTCTGTTTGGTCCTGATGGTGCTATTGGCTTGGACACGGTCACAAACTCTTTTGATTTGGTATATATCCAAATTCTCGCACAAGGAAGCCACCACTAAACTTCTTCGGAGTAATCATTGGCTCTTGCCTCCGCTGATCTGCAACTTACAATAATGAGTATTATCAGAAGCAGAGACACATATCTTCGATTTTCCATCAGTTATATATATATATATATACACATATAGCTATGTGCTCGCTATCTGTGGACTGAAAATTCAGTCACTGCAAGAAAATTTGGCTTCAACAACCAAATTCTCAGCAACTATAGTAAAATTATTTGGTTGCAATATATAAGTTATGTATATTTTTTACCGACCAATCAATACTTAGTGGCTATAGATGGTCACTAAAACTTAAAATTCATGGATAATAATATAACAACCAAACTTAATAATTTTAGCGATAACTTTAATCGTCGCTATAGAAAATTATTAATAACAACTAAATTAATAACCAAGTATTGAGTGGTCACTACAAGTATTTCAAATTTTCCATTAACAACCAATAAATTTGGTTGCTAAATTTACATGACTTCTTTACAGCAACCACATTATATGATTGCTAAAGAAGTATTT
>JAOTAX010000198.1:1518691-1552718 GCA_025629825.1 Erythroxylum guanchezii
TTGGTCGGTAAAAAATATACGTAACTTATATATTGCAACCAAGTAATTTTTGGTTGCAAAATGTATATAATTAGCAATCATTTTACTATGGTTGCTGAGAATTTGGTCATGTAAATTTAGCAACCAAATTTATTGGTTGCTAATGAAAATTTTGAATTACTTGTAGTGACCACTCAATAGTTGGTTGTTAATTTGGTTGTTATTAATAATTTTCTATAGCGACCATTAAAATTGTCGCTAAAATTGTTAAATTTGGTCGTTATATTATTATCCATGAATTGTAAGTTTTAGTGACCATCTATAGCCACCAAGTATTGATTGGTCGATAAAAAATATACATAACTTATATATTGCAACCAAATAATTTTTGGTTGCAAAATGTATATAATTAATTTGGTTGCTGAAACCAAATTTTCTTGTAGTGCCTTAAATTTAATATTTATTGCTAAGATGTATATGATTATATCTTATTATTTAATTTTGGACATTATTTGATAATTGGATTTAATTGTGTTTATGTGAGACTCTTTCAAGATATGATTTTGAATAAATTATTTTAGGGATAATGACTATCCAAGGTAGCATATTTTTTTGAAGATATGACTTGATAATTGCAATTAGATTATTGGTGTGATTAAACAACAATTCTTGTTTGACTTGGATTAAGATCCAATCTGAAGAAAGATATGGGTATGCATCATGTGACTATTGGGTGTGCTGAATGAAGTACTCTACTAAGAAAAGACTTCTTGGTGAAGAGGTTATCTAGCTTACGTATGTGTCTAAGGTGGTCTTCCATGGTGGTTCTCTTTTGATTAATGTTGAAAAATACATCATCAAAATAAGTGAAGATGATTGTCATATAGGTTGGGTGTTGATTGGAGTTGTGTGCGTGACCTTGCTTCTAGACTCCATATGTGCACTACTTTGTGATTATCTTGGTTGGGTGTTGATTGGAGTTGTGTGAATGACCCCTTGTCTGGACTCCGTGTGCATGACTTGGTCCTTGCTTGGTTGTATGTGTGGATTACATTGGTATGGATTATAGTACATCGAAAGGAAGCTGCATATTTGGCATGGGTGACTTCTGGCGTGCGTGACTTCTTTGTTGCATCGTTCTTGGTTGGTAGTAGAATCTTTGTGATTATTGTTGTTGTGTTGAGCATTGGTCTCTTCCGGATTGTGCGGTTGCTGTGCTTCACTGTTGTATGTGTTTTGACTGTTCCTTGTCTATGGTGATGGATTATTATTTTTGCGGTAAACATGTGTGAGTAGCTGGCTTCCTATTTTGAGCTTTCATATAACCCAAGTCTTATTCCTTTGAGGGTGGTCTTGCGTAATTTTGTGGCTATCATTTTTAGTGTTAGTTTGCAAAAATTTCAGAAGTTTTCGCAACTTTGTAGCTACTGTCTTTGTTATTGGTTTGGTGCAAAAAACTTTAGTAGTTGTAGCCCTTTGTGTATGAAGTTTCGGTGAAGAAATGTCTATTGATTTAAGACGTTTTGTGGCTGTTGTTCGTGAAATTTTTAGTGACGATATTGAAGCCTCACAACAGATCTTTCGATGGACAACTTGTCGTTCTTTCGTTGATGAAGCGGCATATTTAGGGGCGTTGCTTTTTATATCAAGTGTTTTCATTTATGTTGAATTTTGTTTAATCACTTGAGTTGTTTATTTTGTTTCATTATTATTAAACATTATTTGAGAAAATCCTCTATTGAGGTTAGTATGAAGTGGTTGTACTATTGGGTGTGAAAGACTTTCACGAGTAGTGAGGAAGAAGGATAATGTCAAGGATTGAGTGGTGTCGGCTTATTAAAGGCTTGTATAAAACTATTGTCATTAGTGAAAGTGTTAAGCTGGGTAAGGGCCCCGCAGATGTAGGCAAGATGTGTCGAATTGTGTTAACAACTATCGATGTTGATTTATATTTGTGCATTTAATTTTTTTATTTTTTATTGTGCTAGAAATGACTGTGGCAAAATCTGAAAGTTTGTGAAACCTTTACTACCCCTTCGGTTTTGTCATTTATTTATAACGTAGGAAACTAATTTTACAAGAAAGACTAACAAAAAAAAAGAAAAATAGAACATAATAATTGCAGGAACCAAACTGAGTTTATGGCTATGGAATTTAGTTTGGTTGGTCCTAACCATGTCTATTTATATTATTTGGTACTGATGGTGCTCGCATGGGCATGGTCTTAAGCAGTTTTGGTTTGGTATATCCAAGTTCTCTTAGAAGTAAACGACTATTAATCTTCTTCAGAGCAACCCTTACTCTTGCCTCCACTGACCTACTCCTCATGATTATAAGTATTGTTAGGACATATGTTATATATCTAAGTAATTAGTTTTGGCATTCTTTATAAATTGGACATATAAGATATTAATTTGATAATAACTTAGATTTAAAAATTTATTGGTGATAATCTTCTGGTTGTGATAGAGTTCTATTTTTAATTGATGTGTATCTTGGCAAGATGTGCTGGTGAATATCATGTATGATTTTATCTATAGAAGATGTGTATCTTGTGCGGAAATATATTGAAGTGGGACTCTGTTAAAGTGGGACGATTATTGTGTGAGGGATTTGTGCAAATCTTGAATCTACGGCTGTAGTTGATCTCCAACATGAGCATGTAGTAATAGAGTTGACGTTGATTATGTTTATATCATGCACGTCTATTGTGCAATGGTTGAGAGTGTGTGTGTGGCATAGAAGGTGAAGAGCATTAATTAGTTTAAGGCTACAGTATGTGTACGGTTTTTATGTGGGTAGAAGTTTATCTCTTGGAGTGCTTATGCGTTAATTGATTTATGGGAAGAACATAGTTGAAGTGAATCATGTGTGTGTGCGGCAATGAGCTGAAGGTGCGTGTGTGTGATAGACTTGATGAGAGTTAGTTGTTTAATAAATTAGTGATTGTGTTTGTGAGTGGGTTTATGAGCTATGGCAGTGGGTTTGTGAGCTACGACAGTGGGTTTGTGAGCATGTGTACATGTTGCAGATGTTTTTGTCATTAAGGAAATTGAAGTGAAGTTTTGCTATTGATGAACCGTGGCTGTAGGTATGAGTTCATGACACAGTGAATATCATCTACGGTGAAGTGGGTATTGGTTATTAATTGAAGAAACACTATGACTTGTTTTTCTGTGAAGAAAGAGTTAGCTATGGTGAAGAGATTCAGCTGGATTATTTCAAGAAGATAAAAACCATAGGAAAGTCTTTCTTTTATCTCAAGTATGCTGTTATTCAGTTCTTAGTTGATTAAATACTTGAGTTATTTTTATTAATTTTTGTTTGACTGAAAGTAGTTAGAAAAATCCTTTGACGAGGTTAACACGAGTCAGTTGTATTATCGGGTGTGAAATTCTTTCACGGGAAGTGAGGTTAAGAGATAGTGTCAAGAGTTGACTGGTGTCGGCTCAATAAATCCTTGGATAAATCTATTGTACTTTCGTGAAAGTATTAAGCTAGGTGAGGGCCCTGCAGACATAGGCAAGGTGTGCCGAACTGCGTTACCAAATTTTCAGTGTTGATTTATTTTTGGTTCTCTTAATTTTTCTTATTTTTTTTGTTTGCTAAAAACTAATCAGAAAGTTTGTGAAAGTACCCCCCCTTTGGTTTTTCAATTGGTATCAGAGCAAAGTCACCATTTTATAACTTGGTAGCAAGTTGGTGCAGATCCTAGTTTCGCGAACATAGCTACAAGAGTGGGTGCTTCAATCACCAGACCACCATTATTGGATGGATCTAACTATCTTGCATGGAAATCACGGATGAAAGTCTTTATCTAAGCTCAGAGCACAAAAGCTTGGTATTCGGTAGTACATGGGTGGACACATCCAATTTTCACTGATGATGAAGGAGAGGCAGTTCAAAAAGATCCATTTGAATGGACAAGAGCCAAAGAAGTAAGTGCATTTGGAAATTTACAAGCAATGCATGCGATTTTCAATGCTATTGATAAGGGATGCTTCTCAATGATATCAGCCTATGAATCGGCTAAAGAATCGTGGGATGCTTTACAAACTATTCATAAAGGGTATAAATTTGTGATAACGTTGAAACTACAGATATTAGCTATGAGGTTTGAAGAACTGAAGATGGATAAAAATGAGACTATTGGAGATTTTCATGAAAGATTGCGAGATATAGTGAATCAGGCACATCAATTGGAGAAGAAATATGCCAATCTAAAACTAGTCAAGAAAATGTTGAGATCATTACCTCCAAGATTTATTGTAAAAATTACAGAAATCGAGAAGGCTCATGACATTAATGACTTGTCATTGGAGAAGGTAATTGGAATTCTTACCAATTTCGAAATGAATTTGTTGAGGGACAATCGAGAGAAGAAGAAAGGATTAGCATTGTAAGTCGAGATTGGTAAAGTTGTGAATGACTTAGAAGATGAATCCGAAAAGAATGAGGATATAGAGTTATTAACACGAGAGTTTGGTAAATGGCTGAAAAGAATGAAAAAGGACAGACCTGACTTTAGAGAATATGGCAGAAGTTCATCAGGTAACAATGTTAAACATCAAGTTAAAATACAAAAGGGTGAAAGAAAGGTAAAGAGAATTCAATGCCATGAGTGTCAAGGCTTCGGACATGCTCAAGTGGAGTGTGTTAATACCATGAAGAAGAGAAAAGGAAAATCCTATAGGAGCAATATTTGGAGTGATAACAAATCCGAAAGTGAAGAAGAAGTTATGAATAGTGATGCGAGTTACTTTGTCCAACAAAAGTCTAGTTACTTGTTTAACAGCAACTGAGAAGGAAATAACTGAAGACGAAAAAGTGAGTAAATTGTGAAATTTCGGGAAAAATGCAAACGATTCAGCTCAAAGCTCAATCTCAGATTATGACAGTGATGACAATACTTTAGATGATAAAAAGGAAGTTATTTATGAAACCGATGAGTTAATGTACAAAAAATGGGTGATAATATGTAGAAAGAATGAAAGATTGAAGGAAGAGAATCTCTTCATGAAGAACACCATCCAAGAGTTAGAAAAAAAATTGGTGTTGACGTCAGATGAGCTTGGTGAAGCTAGAATGAAATTGGTAAGTATTAAAAAGGGATTGAGAATGTTGCATGGAGGCACAAAAAAACTAGCAAAGTTAATGAAAATTGGTAAGGTTAAAAGAGATCTTCAAGGTATTGGCTATAAGGGTGAGTGCTCTAAAGTGAAAGAGGAGAAAAATAATATGTCCAGATCTGTCCGAGAAGAAGAAACATCAAGAAAGAATCGAAGATTTATACCGACGTATCATTTTTGTAGAGTTATCAGGCATATAAGGCCGAGATGCTACAAGATGTTACAAATTATGTTTCAAAGGGCCAAAATCGAAAATTTAGACATTCTCCTTTAAATTTCCAGCTGCAGCTTATGTTACCAAAGCACACTTGGGTTGGAAAGGGTCAATTACAGACACAAAGACATTGTGAAGGAAAAACAAGAAGTTGTTTAGATTCACAGTTAGTTACTGTTTCTAAAGGAACTGGTCAGACAGAGGGCAAGTCAGTTACTTCAGAAGAAGAAACCGATGACAAAGATAATATGACAAAGAAAAAGACCAAGTTTGAATTTCTTCAAAAGGCACAAAAACTGTGTGCTTTATATTTTTGAAGTATTTTTTGTGTTGTTTAAAAAAAAGAGGAAACGTGAAATTTTTTTCTTTAGTTCTTTAGTTTTTATATTGCCATTGTCGTCCCATCTTTTTTAGTAGTTTGCATTGTGACTTTTATTTGGCTCCATCAAAGACTCTTCAGCTCTCTCATCAGTATGGATCTCTCTAAGATATCTCTCTCTTTTTCGGGCATATCTCTCAGTGTTTTGAATGGTGGTAATTTGTCTTCTTGGTGTACTTATGATTCTTCCGCTGCACCTATTGTTAATTATTATGATTATGCGTTTTGATATTGTTTTGTCCCAAGTGGAAGACATTAGATTGTTTATGGTAACTGTTCCATTCAGGGGCAGATTTCAAGGTATATACATGAC
Organism: Erythroxylum guanchezii; assembly: GCA_025629825.1. Classification (NCBI taxonomy): domain Eukaryota; kingdom Viridiplantae; phylum Streptophyta; class Magnoliopsida; order Malpighiales; family Erythroxylaceae; genus Erythroxylum; species Erythroxylum guanchezii. The sequence goes on from JAOTAX010000198.1 coordinate 1,524,706, forward strand.
TAATCGTCGTGTTTTTTGGCATCTTTTTGTCTTAAGGGGGAGAAATTTTGGATGATTGGATAAACTTGATGTTCTTTGGAACTTGATGTTTGATTAAGGGTGAGTATTTGTCATATGAATTGTGAATTTGATACTTATATGTCCAATTATGTTATTTAAGGGAAGTTTCATATTTGTGACAAACAATGCCAAAAAGGGGGAGATTGTTAGGATATATGTTATATATCTAAGTAATTAGTTTCGACATTCTTTATTAATTGGACATATAAGATATTAATTAGACAATGACTTAGATTCAAAAAGTTATTGGTGATAATGTTCTAGTTGTGATAAAGTTCTATCTCTAATTGATGTGTATCTTGGCAAGATGTATTAGTGAATATCATGTATGATTTTATCCATAGAAGATGTGTATCTTGTGCAGAAAAATATTGAAGTGGGACAATTATTGTGTGAGGGATTGGTGCAAATCTTGAATCTATAGCTGTATCTCCAACATGAGCATGCAGCAATAGAGTTGACGTTGATTGTGTTTGTGTCATGCATGTCAATTGTGCAATGGTTGAGAGTGCATGTGTGTGACATAGAAGGTGAAGAGCATTAATTAGTTTAAGGCTGCATTATGTGTACGATTTTTATGTGGGTAGAAGTCTATCTCTTAGAGTGCTTGTGCGTTAAATGATTTATGGGAAGAGCATAGCTGAAGTGAATCATGTGTGTGTGTGGCAATGAGTTGGAGATGCGTGTATGAGATAGACTTGATGAGAGTTAGTTGTTTAATAAAACAGTGATTGTATTTGTGAGTGGGTTTGTGAGCTACGACAGGGGGTTTGTGAACATGTATACATGTCACAGCCGCTTTTCTCATTAAGGAAATTGAAGTGAATCTCTGCTGTTGATGAACCGTGGCTGTGGGTGTGAGTTCATGACACAGTGAATATCGTCTACGGTGAAATGGGTATTGGTTATTAATTGAAGAAACACTGTGACTTGTTTTTCTGTGAAGAAAGAGTGAGCTATGGTGAAGAGATTCAACTGGATTATTTCGAGAAGATAAAAACCATACGGAAATCTTTCTTTTATTTCAAGTACATTGTTGTTTAGTTCTTAGTTGATTAAATACTTGAGTTATTTTTATTAATTGTTGTTTGAGTGAAAGTAGTTAGAAAAATCCTTTGACGAGGTTAACACGAGTCGGTTGTGTTATTGGGTGTGAAATTTTTTCACGGGAAGTAAGGTTGAGAAATAGTGTCAAGGGTTGAGTGGTGATGGCTCAGTAAAGCCTTGGGTAAATCTATTGTACTTTCATGAAAGTATTAAGCTGGGTAAGAGCCCCGCAGACGTAGGCAACGTGTGCCGAACTGCATTACCAAATTTTCGGTGTTGATTTATTTTTAGTTCTCTTAATTTTTCTGATTTTTTTGTTTGCTAGAAATAAATCGAAAAGTTTGCAAAACTAACCCCCTTCGGTTTTTCAAGTATTATCAGGAGCAGGGTTCACGTATCTAGTTGCACTTTGACTTTCCATTATTTATATAAATGCTCTATCTCTGGTTGTATCTAAACTGAAATTCCACCATGGAGCTAGCAAGTTTAGAGGAAAGTAGAGTTACAGAAGTAAGGTGTTGTGTCTTATGGTCCTGTAAGGTGTTTCATGTCAAAGACTAATAATAATCCAAAATTGAACAAGTCATCGGAATTTTTACTTTGTAAACACGTAAATGACATAATCTCAAACATAAATAAATTGTTGACGTTATTTATTCTCAATTTGGAAGTGTTCAAATTTCTTAAAATTTTTATATAACATAAATAAATTCTTGACCTTATTTAAGTTTACGAATTAATACTTAATATATATATATATGTGTGTGTGTGTGTACAAAATAGTTTTTATATAGACAAAATTTAACAATGGTTTCTTAATACTTACAATATAAATGCATCCTTATTCTTATTATTTATTAATTATAATATTATGAAATTTTATTAAAAATTAATATATAACATCATTACTTTTAGTCCTAAATTCAATATGAAGTAAACTTTGAATTTTTCTTCTTCTCATCTTGATTTGCATCTTAGTCTATCGAATGATATCTTGCAAGGTGTAGAGGAAAAGAAAATAGGTAAGGAGATATGGGATCATCTCACAAAGTTATATAAAGCTAATTCTCTTCACAACAAAATTTTCCTGAAGAGGAGACTTTACACACTCCGAATATCTGAATCTATTTCAATAACAAAGCATATCAATACTCTGATCTTTTTATGCTCTTAACTTTCAAAGTTGGGACATAATGCAAATTTAACTGAACGTGCAGAGATTCTACTTCAAAGTCTTCCAGATTCATATGACCAACTCATCATTAATTTAACCAATAATATCCTCACTGATACTTTGGTATTTGATGATGTTGTTGCTTCGGTTCTTAAAGAAGAAAACAGAAGCATCAACAAGGAAGAAAGGTTGATAAGTTCGCATCAAGTAGAAGCCTTACTGATGACGAGAGGACGGTCGATGGAGCTTGATTCTACTAGGAGTCACAAATAAGGAAGGTCAAAATCCAGAAGTAAGAAAAATATCAAGTGCTACAACTGTGGTAAGAGAGGACACTTTAAAAGTGAATGTCGATTCATGAAAGGTGGAGACAAGGCCTCTGAAGCATCAACTTCTCAATGATGTGTTACCAATGGAGAAATCTTATACGTTGAAGTAGCAACGGTGTTCAAGGATAGAGTAGAGCTCACTGATGCTTAGATAATGGATTCAAGAGCAACGTGGCATATGAATCTTTGCAGAGATTGGTTTCACACTTATAAATCTATCTCTGCAGGATCTGTGTACATGAGAAATGATCATGCCTTGGAGATTGCTGGGATTGGCACCATCAAGATGAAGATATATGATGGTACAGTTCACACTATTCAAAATGTGTGACATCTGAAGGCCTTGAAGAAGAATTTATTATCTTGAGAACAATTGGATGAAATTAGGTGTAAGACCTCCATTCAAAATAAAGTCTTGAAGGTGATCAAAGGAGCACTTGTAGTTATGAAGGCAGAAAGGATAGCTGCAAACTTATACAAGCTTATGGGAGAGACTTATATGGAAGTAAATGCATCAGTTGCATCGGTTAGTTCTGCAGAAAATGCAATAAAATTGTGACACCTTAAACTTAGTCATATGTTAGATTCTTGCTGAGCAGAAACTACTCCCTGGTCTCCTGAAGGTATCATTACCCTTCTGTGAGCATTGCAATACAAGTAAGCAGCATAGACTAAAATTTAATGCATCGAATTTTAGAAGTAAATATATTCTAAAATTGATTCACTCTGATGTATGGCAAGCACCGGTTATGTCTCTAGGTGGAGCAAAGTGCTTTGTGACCTTTATTGATGATTATTCCAGAAGATGTTGTGTGTATCCTATCAAAAAGGAAGATCCATTTCTAACTTTCACAACATTTAAAGCACAAATTGAGTTAGAGACATGGAAGACAATCAAGTGCCTCAGGACTGATAATGGTGGAGAATATACAGGTGATGAGTTTATTAATTTTTGTAATTGAGAAGGTATCAAACGTCAATTCACGGTGCCTCAGACTTGTCAACAAAATGGGGTGGCAGAGCGAATGAACAGAATTCTGTTGAAAGAACTAGATCCATATTGAGAACTGCAAGTATGGCAAAGTCTTTCTAGGTAGAGGTAGTGAAAACCGCCTACTATGTGATTAATCGTTCACCAACAAGATCGATTAATCTGAAGACACCGATGGAGATGTGGACCGATAAACCAGCATACTATTCTCAGTTGCACACATTTGGAAGTCATGCGTTCGTGATGTATAATACCGAAGATATCATAAAACTAGATCCAAAATCTAAAAAATGTAGATTTATAGGGTATGCTGATAGAGTCAAGGGGTATCAACTGTGGGATCCCACTTCTCACAAGCTCATCATTAGCAGAGATGTCATATTTGTAAAAGATAAACTATAAGAGAAAGATCAAAATAGCATGTCAGAAGAAAATTATAAAGTTGTAACGATTCAGGAGGAAAGGAAGACTGAAGTAAAAGATTCTATTGAAGTTATATCTATCATGAGGACAAAGAATTGGTTGAATTTGAAAATACAGAAGTTTGACGGTCAACCCGTGAAAGGAGAATCCCAACCTGGTGACCGAAACAATCTGCAAGTGCATAGAGTCATTTCTAGTACCTACAAATCGAATATTCCAAGGTCATTTCCCACAAGGACTAAGATATTCACTTTAGGATTAAAACTAATTACTCAAACGAAGGTGACAATAAACTTAAAAGATGATTGGATTTGGGTAGACAATAGATTGCAAAGATCGGAATTAAACAAACAGGGGAAATTTGATGATTTAAACTTAGGGCTTGAGGTTCACCAATTCAAGAGATTGATCTATAAATTATGGCATTGAATGAATGACATATCATCATGATAATTGCACAACTTTACTTATATTCTCTCTCAAGACATACAAGAATATCTAATTAGTTGATTACCATTTCTCAATGAGAAACCTTACTAGTTAAATTCATTAAGTTCAAGCAACCATAAGTTATCACACTAGTTTAGGATATCTCTATCTCTAAATCTAATGCGTTTATCTTCCTAATGCATAAATCATACTTCACCTCTTAGTTCATCATATGATTCCTAAGATTTCATCTAGGGTGATCAAGCATAGAGACAACAGTGAAATGCAAGAAAGATAAACTTAACCCAAAACTTTCATTCAACACCAATCAATCTATAAAATACAAATCAATCTCCTCAATAAGCTACATCCCTCACCCTAAATGGGGTTTAGTTCCAGAACATGATAACAAAAACCATACACATAAAGACACTCAACACCTAAGAAAGAGTAGAGAGAGAAGGTAGAGAGAGCACAAAACAAGATTGCTTCCAATCCTAGATGCAATCCCCAAAAACTTTCTTTTTACCTCTTATTTATTGCCTCCTTATGTGGCAGCCTCATTTTTAGTGTCCAAAAACCCCTATTTAGGTCTTAAAAATGAGTATTTATAGTGTCTTGGGTTCAAAGAAACCTAGTTTTTGCTAAACAGGGGAAGGTAGATCATCCTTAGGTAGACAAAGTCCGTTAAGTGGACTATATGTCTGTTTAACAAACCTTCTCGAGTCCTTGGAATGAAGTTGGACAGGCAATATCCGTTAATCAAACATTATATCCATTTAGTGGACCTTCTTGGGTCTCTGGAGTGGAATTGGTCAGGCGATATCCGTTTAACGAACATACCCTAAGCCTCTACAAAATCATGCCATATTGATCCTTTGGATGATAGAATCTCTTCTTGGAGTCTTTAATGAAGTTGTAGAACTCGGATTCCTCTTCGAAAGTGTACTTGAATGATCTTAATCCGACATCCACAGTCAAAGTTATGCCTCATACCCAAAATTTATCCATTTGCACCTATTAAGCAATAAAGTTGAAATGTGTGAAAAATAACCAAAGAAAGCTCTAAATTCACATCAAGATAAGTCAAATGAGTTCCAATTCATCCCAAAATCATATATGAATAATTCATCACACTTAAACTATTGCTTGTCCCCAAGAAAAAACAAAAGAAAAATAACTACTAAATCCTTAAACAAGTTATTAATTCCAATTTCCTGGGTGTACGGTGGCATTTAGCATATACCACAGGCCTTTAAACCATTATACGTCCATAATGGAGGAGTTATAGTCTTTTGAGGATTTACTTAAAATGAATGATACCCACAAACATTTCCTTTCCATCATTTCACGCCTAATCATCATCATAGCTTAATCCAACAAGTTGAAAACATTGTAGGTAAGAAATGAATCATAGACATAAGGCCACATAATACTTCATAAATTAGATCACAACTAAGCAACAAAAGACATCATAATGCTTCAATTAATCAAAATCATATGCCATGAATGAAGTCTCTTATAAAACATTCATCTTCACACAAGTGTTTAAGGGTTACTCTCAATCATCTTCTCATGCATGTCTCTTATTATAGCTTGCATCTTATCTATTTCTCTGCTACTCCCATCTATGGCATATCCATGAATCAAAAAGGTCTTTATTCCTTTGGTTGTAATAGGGCTAAGGGGTAAAGTAGGCTATGAAAGAAAGGATATGGGTTCAAATATTCAATAATTAGTAGAGCATAAACTTACAAATATTACAATCATCATTTGGCAAAATTTACTGAGAATGTGCCCAAACATCATAATATTATACAACTCCACCAACTCTATTAACACAATTTCCATCATTCTTTCACCTTGAAAACTGAAGTGAACACGCTTTATTAATTATTATCATTTGTTTTGTTTTTGTTTTTGTTTTTTTAAGCATGCTCCTTCAATTACCATAAAAGATACCCCCTACACTTCTTCCTTTATGTACCTATCAATAAGAAAATTGGATGTACAACGTTTGTAGCTTTACTAACCATTGAACAAGTGTGAATTTGTTTTTCTTGGTTCAAGGTTCTTTGAGATAGGCTTACAAAGAATAAGGCTCAAATACAATCACTAGGCACGAAGGGTTCACTAGGGGCTTAATGCATAGAAAGGGTTTGCTATTTGGCTCAAGCTCAATCCTAGTGTCTTTTATCACTTTCATAAACATACCATAATATGATTATGTAACCTCAAAAAGTTGCAATGCAAGTTCTAGAAGAAAACACACATAGAAGAGAAAATTATATCACTCATAAGAAACATAGGATTGAGTGCAATCCTTTAGGCTCAAATAGCTCACTTGGTGATGTTTACTCATTCAATAGCATGCTTATTCAATCAATTTAACATTATATCATCCAATTGTGGCAAGGTATGTAATCAATTTAATCATATTATCCACAATGCAATCAACTCATTAAATTGGATTATAATGATAATTAGAGCGTGAAAAATGTACTCATATGCAAACTTGCCTAAAGAAACTATGCACAAATAATGCAAAACCATTTATCCTCCCCCATACTTAGAAACAACATTGTCCTTAGTGTTAGGTAAGATAAAATAATCAAAAGAAATTTAAAGCAATTAACAGAATGTGAAGTAAAGATAGAGAAACCCCCTAAAATGGTCAAATTATCAAATTCTGCACCCTATATTCATCTCCCATCAAACTATACAATTTATGGAGATAAAACAAAATAAAACTGAAGTTAGTCTTACAAATTACCAACACAATATCAAAGCTAGGGTGAGATTAAAAGTAAAATGCACAATTACATACATGTGAGGTCAAATGCAAACGTAAACCTATAATCCTATGATATCATTGTCCTTGTGGAGGTGGTTGTCGGTCTATGAATGTCCTTAACACGTCTTCTATTAGGGCTTGTGCAATCGCGAGATTGCTCACTTATGCTCGAAGATCCCTAATTTCTGCCCAAACTTCTTGCATTTAAGCCAGAATCTGAGTACCTGTTAGAGCTGAGTGAGCTCTCGCTTGTCGTGCAGTAGGGACATTCTGATTGTGCCTCGCCCGATGTGGATTGATCCACCTATTAGGAGCATCTTCCGTGAATTCAAATTCCCTCATTTTGTTGGCATTGACGACATCCACCTCAGTCGTATAAGCCACTTCTTCATTTTTCTTGATGACGTTAAGATGCCTAAACAACTAGCTTAATAAGACTGGGAACACAAATCTCTTCGTCTCTGCCTTGTGGTGTACCACTTGCCATATTGAGGTCATTATTATCTTGGTAGTAGCAATGCCCTAAAATTGATCATCATGGTAGAACATTTTATCCAGGATATACAAGTTTTCGTTGTGGAGGTAGCCGGAGTCACTGGCTTTGGGCATCACATTGTGTGCCAACAGGAAAGCAACCAACCTAGGTCCAATGTCAAAGTATTTACAGTACATAAAAAAATGCTGATTTGTAGACCGCATAGTGGCTCTAATACCAAGTCAAACCATCACATCGTCCTGATCCTATTGATTATCACTTGAACACTTGGTTCATTTGTCAAAGGATGGAGCATTGCCTCCAACTGACAACTCCAAATGGCCATTAATCAACTCCTCTGTGATAACCACTGCTCTCCCATTGACTCGGGAAGTGAGCACAGGTGGTTGTTTGTCGGCTTCTGCATTTAGATTAGCATAGAATCATTTGATTGCCTCTGGGTAGTATGCACCGTTGAGGGTTAACAATTTTCCCCAATGAAATTTATTTATGTTAGCCCTGACATTGCATGCCTCATTAATGCTCTCGCCACTGAAACTTCAATTACGAACTTGTTATCCTTTTTCTTATTAAACCATGCTTCACATTGTTCATTGATGAACATGGCTTTCTCAGAAATATGTTCCTTAGCTTTATTGACCAGATTCCTACCCCGAACAAATCGAGAGGATTGACTCGTATTCTTCCTTGTCGATTGCTTAAAATGCAACATTGAGTGCTAGCTTCATAACCCGCTATAATTTTAACTAGATTGACCTCAACCCCCAACAACCAAACAACAATTTCCTTTTAAATTTAATCACACTCTAGAATCTTAGCTTCACGCTCAATCTCACAACTCCAACAATAATTCAAACATAACCTAAAAATTAATTCAATCGCAACCCAACACTTCAATACAAATTAGCCCTTCAATTTCAGTCACAATATAATATTTCACTTTAATCTCAATTCTACAATTTTAACACAATCCAGCCCAAAATCACTAACAACCACCATTGTATAACTCTCAATTATCAACTCATCAATATTCAAGCACATAATGAAGTTCCAACATTAAAGAACACTTACCCATACCCAACAGAAGGATAAATGGCATGCAATCTGCCTAAAACCTCAAAAAAATCCCCAGAAGTCTTCGAACATGAAGAGACCGAAGAGAGGAAGACGATTGAAGAGGCTAGGGCTGGCTGGGATGAAATGTCGTGGGGATGTGGTTTGTAAAGGGCAGAGAAAGGGAGAAGAATGAAGGGAAATATGAAAAACTTAGGGCTAGAAGATGAAAGGTGCGGATGAAGGCAAGAGAGAATGCAGGGGAGACCAGGAGACGGCGACAGGGTTAGGGAGAAAGTGCGTGAAAAGAAGAGAAAAGGGTGTTTTAATTCTGAATGCAAATAATGTCCATTAAGTAGACATTTACGGGTCTCCTTTATTGTTCTGGCGTTGGAGGTCCGTTAAGCAGACGTAATGTCCATTAAATGGACCTTCTCGGGTCTTTCTGCCTTATACTGAGTCTCGGTGAATTAAAAATTTCCTCACCTCGTTCACTCTTCTTCTGTCCCTTCTACTCATTCAGTGACATCATAGGACTATATGTATGATGTATGAGTGCTAATAATGAAGAGATTAAAGAAAACAAAGAGGCGTTGCTACTTACCTCCCCCACACTTAACATGGATCATACCTCTAGGGTTGAAGAGTCATGATTATGCTATTCCTTATTCTAATAGGAGGTGTCATTGAGATGTTTCGTAAACAGTAACCCTATGCAACACACAACAAACTAGAATAAGAAGATATGATAAAAATGAAATTAATAAAATAACAAAGAGAGTAATAAATGTTGGGTTGCCTCCCAACAAGCGTTAAATTTAATGACCTCAGCTAGACTCAGTCATTATGATGTCAATTTTTGGAATACGATGGTGGAAATACACCCAACCATTTCTCCCTCAAAATAGTGTTTGAGTCGTTGCCCATTGACCATAAAGGGTGTTGATCATCCCTTCTAATCTCCACAGCTCCATGTGGGTATACCTTTGTCACCACGAAAGGTCTAGACCATCTTGATCGCAATTTCCTTAGAAACAATTTCAAACGAGAGTTAAATAGCAAAACTTTTTGACCAGGTTTAAATTCTCGCCAAAGGATATGCTTGTCGTGGAAAGCCTTGGTTCTCTCCTTGTATATTCGAGCATTCTCAAAAGAATCTAGGCAAAATTCATCCAACTCATTTAACTCCATCATTCTCCTTTGTCTAGCTTCTTTGAGATCATAGTTCAACTTCCGGATCGCCCATAATTCCTTGTGCTCAATTTCAACCGGAAGATGGCAAGATTTTCCAAAGACTAATCTATATGGAGACATGCCTAAGGGAGTCTTGTATGCTATCCTGTATGCCAAAAGAGAGTCATCAAGCTTCAATGCCCAATCCTTTCTTGAAGTATTCACAGTTTTCTCCAAAATTTGCTTGATTTCCTTATTAGATACCTCAACTTGTCCACTGGTTTGAGGGTGATAAGTGGTTCTAAAGTTATAATGACACCCATATTTTACCAATAAAGATTTGAATTTATGATTTTGAAAATGTACCCCCATTGTCACTGATTATAGCTCTTGGAACACCAAATCTTGAAAAAATGTGCTTCTTGACGAATTTGACAACACTAGCTCTAGTGTTGTTTGACAAAGCTGTGGCTTCTACCCATTTGGATACATAATCGACTGCTAAAAGGATGTATTCATTTCAAAAGGATATTGGAAACGATCCCATAAAGTCCAGACCCCGTACATCAAAGAATTCAACTTCTAAAATTCTTGACTGAGGTATCTCATGCTTTCTACCAATGTTCCCTATTCTTTGACATTTATCACATGTCGTGACAAAAGTTCTATTATCCTTGAAAAAAGTAGGCCAATAAAATCTGGATTGTAAAACCTTTGCCGCTGTTTTGTTAGCCCCATGGTGTTCGCCATAAAGAGAAGCATGACAATGATGCAGCACGGACCACATCTCCTCATCAGGTATACATCTTCTAATTACCCCATCATCACACCTTCTAAAGAGGAACGGGTCTTCCCAAAAGTAATTCTTTATCTCAGATAAGAATTTCCTTCTCTTATGGTATGAATAATCACTAGGAATGATGTTTGACACCAGAAAGTTCACATGGTCAGCAAACCAAGGAACATTTTCCTTAATAGACCATAAATTCTCATTATGAAAGGCATCATTGATTGGTTCCTCTCCCATCTTGTCACCCTGTTCAAGTAGTGAAAGGTGGTCAGCCACTGAATTTTTGGATCCTTTCTTGTCTCTAATTTTCAAATCAAATTCCTGCTAGATTAAAATCCATCTGATCAACATTAGTTTGACATCTTTCTTTGTAAGCAAATATTTCAATGCAGAATGGTCAATGTAAATAATGACTTTGAACCCCTCAAGATAAGATCGAAATTTATCAAATGCAAAAACTACTACTAGCAATTCTGCTCTATAGTAGCATTATTAATTTGAGCATCATTAAGAACTTTGCTAGCATAATAAATGACATGTAATTTCTTATCCTGTTTTTGTCCTAAGACAGCTCTAAGTGCATAATCACTTGCATCACACATCAACTCAAAAGGGAGATCCCAATTCGATGTGGCCATTATAGGAGCTGAGGTAAGCTCCTTTTTCAACTTGTTGAAGGCATCAAGACATTCATTAGTAAATTCATAAGGAACTTCCTTTTGCAACAAAGCACATAAGGGTTTAGAAATCTTGGAAAAATCTTTAATAAATCTGCGATAGAACCCTGCATGCCCAAGAAAACTCCTTATTGCTCTAACTGAATGGGGGGGGTAATTTATTGATGATTTCAATTTTCGCTGGATCCACCTCTATTCTGTTACTTGAAATTTTATGGCCTAGGATGATTCCTTCTTGTATCATGAAATGTCACTTTTTCCAATTTAGCACGAGATTGGTTTCTTCACACCTCTGTAGAACGTGTTCTAGATTGAACAAACATGGATCAAAAGAAGAAAAAAAAAGTCGTCCATAAATACCTTAATTATATTCTTCACCAACCGAAAGGCATCCTACGATACAGAAATGTACCATAGGGATAAGTGAAGGTGGTTTTCTCCTAATCCTCTGGGGCTATTAGAATCTAGTTATATCCTGAATAACCATTAAAAAATAGTAATAATCGTGCCCTGCTAATCTTTCCAACATTTGATCAATGAAGGGAAAAGGGAAGTGATCTTTCCTAGTTGATGCATTTAATTTTCTATAGTCTATACAGACTCTCCACCCTATCACAACCCTAGTGGAAATCAACTCATTACTGTCATTAGATACGACAGTCATGCCACCTTTCTTTGACAACACTTGCACAGGACTTATCCAAAAGCTATCAGAAATACGATAGATAATTCCTGCATCAAGTAATTTGAGTACCTCAGATCGTATAACTTCCTTCATTTTAGGATTGAGTCTCCTTTAATTTTCCATACTACGTTTGTGGTTTTCCTCTATTAAAATTATGTGAACAGAAATAGAAGGGCTAATTCCCTTTATGTCAGCAATATTCCAAGCAATGGCCAATTTATGTTCACGTAATACCCTTAGTAACTTCTTTTCCTTTAAGGAATCCAAAGAAGAAGAAATAATAACTGGATATGTATTTGACTCTCCCAAGAATGCATATCTCAAATGAATTGGAAGCTGTTTTAATTCAGGTTTTGGTGGGCTCAATATGAAGGTAATAATTTAGGTTTAGGAGGGCCCAATTCTTCAATTTGGGGTCTATACCTAAAACCATTACCTTGCTCATCATCCAATTCATTCTCATATATTCCTAAAGCTAAGCATGTTTCTAAGGCATCATCATACTTCAATTTAGGAACATATTCAAATGTAAGAGAATCAATTACATCTATCCTATAGTTGACGTCATCACAAGAGGGACCCCTAATGTTAAACACCTTTTCCTCATCACCAACTCTCAAGGCCTGCTTACCATCATGAACATTAATCAATGCTCTACCAATGGCTAAAAAATGGTCTTCCTAAAATTATAGGAACCTGCATAGTAAAATCCATCTCAAGCACAACAAAATTAGTTGGAATTATAAGCTTACCAACTTTCACCGGTAAGTCCTCAACTATACCAATAGGGTATCGAATTGATCTATCAGCGAGTTATAATGAAATTGTCATTGGTTTGAGTTCACCAATTCCAAGCCTGTTATAGAGAGACAAAGGAATAAGATTAATGCTTACACCTAGGTCACATAAGCATTGAAAAACATTAGATTCACCAAAGTGACAATGAATAGTGAAACTCCCTGGATCCTTTAACTTAAGGGGTAGTTTATTCTGTAAGATAGAACTACACTCCTCAGTTAAGGCTATTGTAGCAAAATTATCAAGCTTCTTTTTATTGGAGATGATTTCCTTCAAGAAGTTGGTGTAAGTAGGCATCTCAGCAAGGGCTTTAGCAAAAGGGATGTTGATTTAGATCTTCTTGAAAAGGTCAAGGAATTTATGAAATTTGGAATCATCATGCTTCTTCTTGATTCTTTGATTGTATGGTATGGGTGGTACAAAGGAAAATTCTGAGCTTGGTGAAGACTCTTTCTTTGGTGTGGTTTCTTTTTGCTTTTCATTTTCATCCGACTCCCCACCTTTAGTATCCTTGGCTTCATTTTCCTTAGCTTCCCTCTCTTTAGGTACCACGCCTTCTACCACCTTACCACTCCTTAGAATAACTGCCATACAATCTTGTTTCGGATTCATTTAAGTATTGCTAGGCAGCTTCCCCTTACCCCTTTCACTCACCTCTTTTGCCACTTGACTGATTTGCACCTCTAAATTTCTGATGGTAGCTTGGTTGGACTAAATGTTCTGCTCCATTCTGTTCATGGCTTGAGAGCTAGCTTACGCACTGTGATCCATCTTGCTCATCAATTGAGCAAACATATCTTCAAGCTTATCCACTTTTTTCTCCCACGGGGAAGGGAATTATTCTTTTGCAGAAGATGAAAGAGGTGAATATTGCAGTTTCAGTTGTGCTTGGAACGTAGGTGGTCCCATTGGTTTTGCAGCCCCTAGATTTTTCCATGAAAAATTTGGATGAAACTTCCATCCTTCATTGTAAATGTTCGAGAAAGGATCAAATCTCTGACCTTATCTACCATTGTTCATATAGTTCACCTCTTCCTCTGTCATTGTTGCCTCAATGTTCATACAACCAGCTGATGTATGCCCAAATCTACCACAGAGAGTGTAAGGATCCCTACTAGACTTGTTGTCGTTCATCAACATAATCAACTTTTTATTAATCTTGGCAACTTGGTATGCCATGTTGGGTTTAGAACCCATTTCATTAAGAGCAGCAGCTTTGCTTCTAGTCACCTTACAATGTGAATTCTCCGTAACCTTTTTGAAAATATTCCATAATTCTTGGGAACTCAGGTTACTAATATTTCCACCAGCGTTCAAATCCACCAAAGTTTGGTTGTGATCAGTGAGACCATAGTAGAAGAACTGAGTCAACGAGTATGTATCAAATCCATGGTGAGGGGCATTGGTTAAGGAGATCATTAAATCGTTCCCATGCTTCATAAAATTTTTCTCCTTCTTTCTGCAAAAACCAATGTATCATCTTCCTGAGTTCGACATTTTTGTGGGCTGGGTACCACTTCATCATGAAAGTCTCCATTACCTTGTCCTCAGTATCGATAGAATCTACCTCCAAACTCAACAACCAATTTCTTGCTAATCCATTCATGCAATAAGGAAAACACCATAGCCTTAACTCATCTTCAGACAATCCATACAACGGAAGAGTTTGAACTATCGCATAGAAATCTCTCATGAAGGTTGGAGCATCTTCACTTGACATCTCATTAAATTGTGGCAACAGATAAGTGAATATGCTTTAGTTCATAATTTCTTGCTGTTGCAGTTAATCGAATGTAGGCGGGGTTGCCAGTAATAAATGGCTTTTGATAATCTCGAATTCTTCTTACCACAGGATTAACAACAACTGGTTCAACTGGATTTCCTTCATGGAAGTATTCGTTCCCCATACCTTGTTCCTCATGCAGAATCGGATTTTGATTATTGTTAGCCATCTCTCTTCTTCTTTGGGTGTTGTTTCTTCTACAAGTGTGTTCAATTTCAAGCTTCAATTCAATCAGCTGATCGTCATTTGAATTTCTTAAACACCTTAAGTGCATGTAGCTGCTGAAATCAAACAAAGAGAACGGGTTCAAAATTAATTAATGGAAGAAAACTTACGAGAGTAAAAAAAATATAACTAGAATTAATGGTAGCAAATATAAATTAGTCCCCCACAACGGCGCCAAAAACTTGACCGAAACAATCTGCAAGTGCACAGAGTCATTTCTAGTACCTACAAATCGAATATTCCAAGGTCGTTTTCCACAAGGACTAAGATACTCACTATGGGATTAATCCTAATTACTCGAACAAAAGTGACAATAAACTTAAAAGATGATTGGATTTGGGTAGACAATAGATTGCAAAGACCGGAATTAAACAAATAGGGGAAATTTGATGATTTAAACTTAGGGCTTAAGGTTTACCAATTCAAGAGATTGATTAATAAATTATGGCATTGATTGAATGACAGGTTATCATGATAATTGCACAACTTTACTTATATTCTCTCTCGAGACATACAAAAATATCTAACTAGTTAATTATCATTTCTCAATGAGAAACCTTACTAGTCAAATTCATTAAGCTCAAGCAACTATAAGTTATCACAATAGTTTAGGATATCTTTATCTCTAAATCTAATGTGTTTATCTTCCTAATGCATAAATCATACTTCACCTCTCAGTTCATCATATGATTCCTAAGATTTCATCCATGGTGATCAAGCATAGAGACAACAGTGAAATGTAAGAAAGATAAACTTAACCCAAAACTTTCATTAAACACTAATCAATTCATAAAATACAAATCAATCCCCCAAATAGGCTACATCCCTCACCCTAAATGGGGTTTAGTTCCAGAACATGATAGCAAAATCCATACACATAAAGACACTCAACATTTAAGAAATAATAGAGAGAGAAGGTCGAGAGAGCACAAAACAAGATTGCTTCAAATCCTTGATGCAATCCTAAAAAACTCTCTTTGCCTCTTATTTATTGCCTCCTTATGTTGTAGCCTCATTTTCAGTGTCCAAAACCCTTATTTAGGTCTTAAAAATGAGTATTTATAGTGTCTTGGGTTAAAAGAAACCTAATTTTTGCTAAACAGGGGAAGGCAGAACATCCTTGGGCCAAAAAAGTCCTTTAAACAGATTGTATGTCCATTTAATAGACCTTCTTAGGTCCTGGAATGAAGTTGGATAGGCAATGTCTGATTAGCGGACCTTCTCGGGTCTCTAGAGTGGAATTGGCCAGGCGATGTCCGTTTAACAAACATACCCTAAGTCTCTACAAAATCATGCCATATTGACCCTTTAGATGACAGAATCTCTTCTTGGAATCTTCACAGAAGTTGTACAACTCAGATTCCTCTTCAAAAGCGTACTTGAATGACCTTAATCCAACATCCATAGTCAAATTTATGCCTTATGCCCAAAATTTTGCACCTATTAAGTAATAAAGTTGAAATATGTGAGAAATAACCAAAGAAAGCTCTAAATTCACATCAAGATAAGTCAAATGAGTTCCAATTCATCCCAAAATCATATATGAATAATTTTACTTATCACCTGATAGTCTAATTATATTATAGAGGGCAATGTTGCATACTGTCTCCTAATAGAAGATGGTAAACCATCAACATTCCAAGAAGCAACAAATAGCTCAGATGCATCACTTTGGATGGCAGCAATGTAGGAAAAAATAGAAGCTCTTCATAAGAATAAGACATGGAAGCTTATGCCACTACCATAAGGGAGAAGGCCCATTAGCAACAAAACGGTGTACAAGATCAAATGTAACAATGATGATTAGTTGGAGCGGTATCGTGCAAGGTTAATGATAAAGGTTTATGCTCAGAAAAAAGGTATCGAATTCATTGAAATTTTTTCACCTGTAGTTTATCTCAATACAATTCAAATTGTCTTAGCTATGTGTGCCACATTTGATATACGTTTAGAGCAGTTAGATGTAAAGACTGTATTTCCTCATGGAGATCTTGAAGAAGAAATATACATGCATCAACCAAAAGGTTTTGAAGAACTAAAGAAAGAGAACTTGGTTTACGAGTTGAACAAATCTTTGTATAGTTTAAAACAGGCGCCAAGATGTTGGTACAAAAGATTTGATTCCTTCATAATGAGTCGTGGATTCAACAAATTTAGTGCAGATCCTTGTGCATATTTTAAGAGGTTTGATAATAATGATTTCATTGTATTATTGTTATATGTTGAAGGCATGTTGGTTACAAGCCCTAACAAAGATCGTATTCAAGATTTGAAGGCTCAGCTAGCTGGGGAGTTTGAAATGAAGGATTTAGGAATAGCAAACAAGATTCTAGGGATATCGAGACAGAAATTGTAGGAAGATTTGACTTTCTCAGAAGAATTACTTGAAGAAAATATTGTGACGCTTCAACATACAAGATTTTAAGTCAATTTCTACCCCTCTTCTTGTTAATTTTAAGTTATCCTCAAGTAAAAACCCTATTAGTGAAGCAGAGAGGAAGGAGATGTCTCGAGTATCATATGCATCAGCTATGAGGAGTTTAATGTTCACTATGATTTGCACAAGATTAGACATTGCACATGCAGTGTGAGTGGTTAGTCGTTACATAGCGAATGTTGGTCGAGAACATTGGTGGGCTATAAAGAGGATCCTAAGATATATTAAAAGGGCCTCAAATACTGCTCTATGTTATGGAGGATCTGAATTTATTGTCAAAGGATATGTTAATTCTGATTTTACAAGTGATCTTCATAAAAGAAAATTCACTACAGGCTATGTGTTTACTATTGCAGGAGGAACTGTGAGCTGGGTGTCGAAACTATAGACAGTTGTAGCATTATGTACAACATAAGCTGAGTATATACAAGGAATCGATCTGGATAGAAAGGTTTTTGGAGGAGCTTGTACACCGAGAAAATCCCTTTGTATTGTGATAATCAGAGTGCCTTACATATTGCAAAGAATCCAGCTTTTCATTCTAGAACTAAACATATAGGAGTTCAATATCATTTTGTTCGTGAAGTGATGGAAGATGGAAGTGTGGATATGCAAAAAATTTACACAAAAGAGAACCTAACAGATGCACTAACAAAGCCAATCAACACTGATAAATTCATATGGTGTAGATCCTTGTATGGCTTGGCAGAGGCATAGACAGCATAGAAATGACAAGATAGAAATAATGATATGGAGATTTATTGGTTCTCAATCAAATCTCTAAGTGGGAGATTGTAGGCTTAAATCTCATATTGGTAAAGAGAGAACATAGAAGCCTCCATTAAGGCTATATAAGAAGGCATATGTTTAAGGTTTTACACATGCCAAAAGTCTCTTTCCCATAACCTTGTGTATAATTTTTGGTGTGGATTGTGAGATCTTCCTCTTGTAATATTTGTTTTCTATAGTGAAAAGTTTTCTATTCTTACCCGTGGTTTTTCCCCATATTCATTAAGGATTTTTCCATGTTAAATCTTGTGTGTCCCTTTTATCTCAATGTCTTTTATTGGTGTGTTTGCTTTATCCGGCGGAGTCAATTTCCTATCATTTAAGTAAAGCTTCCAACATGTTATATAAATCAAAATCACGAGTTAGAATCCTAGGAAATTCTCCCATGAATTTGTACAGAAGAGTAAGGCTTAGAATTTATGAGATCTTTATTGTATAGATCATCACTATTTAATCTTGTTTAATTCTTTAATGTTATAACTAAATAATTTATAACATAACTTACCATATATATATATAGAACAAGATGGATGTACCAAACTCAACTATAATATAAGGAACTAATTATACGATTATAGAATCATTAATAAAAATAATTGTAAATTTTTTTAATTATTTATAACATTCATAGCTTTTTCCATTATCTAAAAGGAGATTTACTTGGCAAGTATAAGGAGAGAAGATCTTAACTAGCTTTCCTGAACCTTAACAACGTTAACCATCACGTTCAATATCCAATAAAAGTATACATACTTATTCGTATGTGTTAACTTGAGATTGACTGAGAAGCATCAAAGTGGGTGAGGTTCTGTTGCAGATGGAAGGAGGAAAGACGTAAAGCTTTCACATCAAACACTAAATAACGAGTCATCGAAAAAAATTTACGTAGAAAACTCGTAAGGGAATTATCTAAATTTCATCAATTTAATAAAATAAGATACTATAAAATTACAGCATGATATATGAATTCATTTATAAAATTTTTATGAAATTTTAATTAAATTCTTAACGATTTTAAAATTTTAAATTAATCCTTTACTTTAATATTTATTTACAATATAATATCAAAATACATTAGCAAAAGGAGTGTAGACAAAACGCATTGCCTAGAATAAAGCTGGCGGAAGAAACCTAGATACGTGTCAAACTTGTCGTAGTCTTCTGTATTTAATCATTATGTAACGAATACACGAAGTAATACTTGAAATTTGTTATGCAATTCTTTTTTATGGTATGGTTGGTTTAACGTAAGGTTTTTAATTAAATGGAATGAAATGAAATGATTTATAATAGAATGGAATGTAAATGAATGTAATATTAGAAAATTGTTGTTTGGGAGAGATAGAAGGGTTTATAATGTAATATTGTGAAATGTTTTGAATGAAGGATTTATAATATAATAAAGTATAAAGTTGTTTATCATTTTACATTCTATTATAAACCTCTCAAACTGTAAATTTTTCATTTTTACTGTTTATGATGAAATAGGATGTAATATAAAATCCTCCTTATCCATCACATCTTATTCTATTCTATTATAAATTCTCTTCCTAAATGATAGAATAATATTTCATTCCATTCTATTCTATTAATAAACTCCTAACTAAAGATAGTCTTAAGCTTCTCTACTTTTTTTTTTCTTTTGTTGTCCTTTTGAGTACTGCGTCCAACTTTTGCCTCTTTTAATTTGTTGCTGTGGATACTATCTAAGAGCAATATGTATGCTGAGATCGATTACAAATAAAGATGAAATTGAGATATCTCTAATGCGAAGGAGGCATTTAATGGTAAGTAAGCCTTTAGTTATTTTTAGTGATTTAAAATAAATTGAATTTATAAAAATACCTCTTCATTAAAAAAAAAATGTATAATTTAATTCTTTGTGGTTTAACAAACAGATTAAATATTCAAAACTTAGAGGACAGATAAAAGAAAGAGGAGCTTGAGGTGACTCAAAACTTAAACTCGAACTTGAAATTTTTTATTTTTTAAAGTTTGCATTCAGAAGCTTAATTTTCAGGATATAAACTTACTTCGTTATATTCCAAATAACTGATAAGCTAATAATTAGGAGCTTTAATCCCATTCCCACCTCGTTTTCAACTCTAAACTTAAGCCATGTAATACAATAGAACTTATTACTTGGCAAGTATAAAGAGATTTAATTTATAAGAACTCATTAATTTATTAAAATTAACCAATTAATTTACGAAAATTATAAACTAATTATTTTTTAATAATAAGAATTATTAAAACAAATCGAATCAAAAAATTAAATATTTTAATGTCTTTACAGTTAGACCGGCTAAACCGATTGAGTTTTTTTGGTGATTGTTTCTAACTAATCACACATCAATAAAGACTCAAAATATCAATTCACTTTACATAGAATAATATTGTGAAATGACTATTTCTTATTTATATGATATTTATCTTACATATAAATTACAGAATGATATAAATATTTAATAATGATTGTTTATATTTTTTAAATTAATAATTAAATATAAGCAATATTGAATATCTATTTTTAAAATTTTAAATAATATTTATATATAATATTTTACGAAGTTACAAATGAAAGTTCTAAATGAATTCTATTAAATAAGTAGAGTGTGATCACTCAACGTATCATATAATAAAATCCTCATCTCACCACTATAATTTAGGGTTGGCAATCACATTAAGTTTCAAATAGAACATGTTAGCAAAAGGAGTGTAGATAAAACGCATCGCCTAGAATAAAGCTGGCGGAAGAAACCTAGATACGTGTCAAACTTATCGCAGCTATCTTCTGTATTTAATCATTATGTAACGAATACTTGAAGTAAAACTAGAAATTTGTTATGCAATTCTTTTTTATGGTATGTTTGATTTAACGTAAAGTTTTTAATAAAATGAAATAAAATAGAATTAAATGGAATGATTTATAATGAAATGAAATATATATTATAAGATGATGGATACACCAAACCAAACTATAATAAAAGGAACTAATTATATGATTAATGAGTAATTGATAAAAAAAGATTGTAAATATTGTTTTTAATACGTTAAGATCTGCTCTCTTTTATACTTGCCAAGTAAATCTCCTTTAAAAAGCTATCCATCAATGTTATGATTAACGAGTAATTGATAAAAAATAATTGTAAATATTGTTTTTTAATAAGTTAACATCTCCTCTTTTATACTTACCAAGTAATCTCCTTTCTGATGATGGAAAAAGCTAACCATCAATTCCTCTTTCCAGCTCCAAATCCACTTTGATGCTAGCTTTTTCCACTATAAAGATGGAAATTAACTTGGCAATTATAAAAGAGAGGAGATCTTAACTTACTCATATGTGTTGACTCGAGATTGACTGACAAGCATCAAAGTGGGTTCGGTTGGAGCTGGAAACAGGAAAGACGTAATCGTGTTCATTTCATTAATTTGTGTAACTAAATAATTTATAACATAAACTTACCTATATATATTATAACAAGATGGATGAACCTTACCAAAATATAATATAAGGAACTAATTACATGATGTTAAGAGTAATTGATAAAACATAATTGTAAATATTGTTTTTTATTATTTATAATATCGATGGCCAATGATGAAGCACACCGACAATAACTACATAGCCTAGTCCACTATCTAAAAGGAGATTTACTTGGCAAGTATAAAAGAGATAAGATCTTAGCAAGCTTTCCTTAACCTTAACAACCATCACCTTCAATATCCAATAAAAGTATAACATACTTATTCGAATGTTTTGAATTTGTTAGTTTATGCCCTTACATTCTGTTAAGATATATTATATATATATATATATATATCTTTTATTTAGTTTTAGCATCTTAATTGGACATATAAAATATTAATTGTAGTGGGATTCAAAAAGATGTGGTTGTCACACTTATATTTGTAAAAGAATTCTATACTATAATGAAGTCCAATATCATGCTGCTAATTGAAGTGTTTTACTGCTGGACATGTTGATAATTGGATGGTGTTAATGTTGGATTGTGTGGATATTGCGGATAGAAGAAAACAGAAGGAAGTGGTTGTTGCGTGTTTGTAATTAGGATGTTGCTGTTGCATGGTTCAAGTGGAATTCTTCTTGCTTGAGTGTGTCTGTGTCATCCACGTCTCCTATCAATAGCTAAAGTGAATCTCTTCTGCAAATTGAACAATAGCTGGGGTGGTGTGTGTTAATTGTTTTTGGCAAAAACACAGCTGTATGTGCATAGCTTCGAGGATTACAAACACCGTGGGTTGATTTTTCAGATTTGTTTATCTGAGGTTGTGCATGTGCTATGAGTGAAATACACCGTGGGTTAGTTCTATTTGCCAGATTTGGTGTTCTAGGTTTATGCGTGAAATATTCATGGTGTGTGGAGTTTCTCGTATGGTTTAATTGGAGTTATTGAAGCTGGGATGAATCAGTTCAACTGGTGGACAGATTTTTAGATTTCGAGAAGCCAAAACCATAAGGAAGTCTTTCATTTATCTCAAGTATAGCGTTATTCAGTTCTTTATTGATTAAGTACTTGAGTTATTTTTATTAATTGTCGTTTAAGTAAAAGTAGTTTAGAAAAATCCTCAGTCAAGGTTATCACGAGTCGGTCGTATTATTGGGTGTGAAAATCTTTCACGGGAAGTGAGGTTGAGAGATAGTTATAAGGATTGAGCGGTGTTGCTTCAGTGTGGCCTTATGTAAATCTATTGCACTTGCTTGAAAGTATTAATCTAGGTGAGATCCCCGCAGACGTAGACAAAGTGTGCCAAACTGTGTTACCAAATTTTTAGTGTTTTTATTATTTCGTTTTGAATGTTTTATTTTTCGTTTCTGATAGAGACGTCTACGAAAGATTGGAAAGTTTGCGAAACAATTATCACCTTCGGTTTTTCAATTGGTATCAGAGAGAGATCACTGATTCAAAACTTGGTAGCAAGTTGGTGCAGATCCTAGTTTCGCGAACATGGCTACAAGAGAGGGTGCATATCAATCACCAGACCACCACTATTAGATGGATCTAACTATCCTATATGGAAATCACAGATGAAAGTCTTCATCCAAGCTCAAGCACGAAAGCTTGGCATTCGATAATACATGGGTGGATGCATCCGATGATCACTGATGATAAAGGAGAGGCAGCTCAAAAAGATCCATCTGAATGGACAAGAGCCGAAGGAGAAAGTGCACTTGAAAATTCACAACCAATGCATGTGATATTCAGCGCTGTTGATGAGGGACGCTTCTCAATGATATCAACCTGTGAATCGGCTAAAGAAGCGTGAGATGCTTGGCAAACTATGTATGAAGGGTCCAAATCAGTGATAGCATCGAAACTATAGATGTTAGTTGTAAAGTTTGAAGAATTGAGGATGGATGAAAATGAAATTATTGGAGTCTTTCATGAAAGATTACGAGATATAGTGAATCGGGCACATCAATTGGGGAAGAAATATTCCAATCTCAAACTGGTTAAGAAAACGTTGAGATCACTACCTTTGAGATTTATTCCCAAAATTGCAATAATAGAAGAGGCCCACAAAATTGATAATCTATCATTGGAAAAAGTTATTAGAATTCTTACAAATTTCGAAATGAATCTTTTAAGAGGAAACAAGAAAGAGGCAAAGGATTGGCACTACAGGTGGAAATAAGAAAAAGTGTGAATGATGTGGAAGATGAATCGGATGAAAATGAAGACTTGGTACAACTCACACGAAATTTTGAAAAATGGCTGAAAAGAATGAAAAAGGACAGACCCAACTTTAGACAATACAATGGGAGTTCATCGAGTAACAATTTAAAACATCAAGTCAAAATACAAAAGGGTGAACGGAAGGTAAGGAGAATCCAATTTGATGAATGTCAAGTTTCAGACACATTCAAGCCGAATGTGCTAATACTTTGAAGAAGAGAAAAGGAAAATCCTTCACGAGCACCTGGAGTGAGAATGATTCTGAGAGTGACTATGGCAGTGAAGAAGAAATCGCTAATGGTGTTGTGTTAGTTGCCCTATATAGCAAAAGTCCAGTTACTTGTTTAACAGTAACTGAGAAGGAAGTAACTGAAGTCACAAAAGGGGGGAAATTAGAAAATTTCGAAAACAATTCAGCTCAAGACCTAACATCAGATTATGATAGCGACAGAAGTGGCCTAGATGATAAAAAAGGGAATATTTATGAGGATTAAAAAGCAATGTATGAAAAATGGGTAAAAACGTGTAAAAAGAATGAAAAATTGAAAGAAAAGAATCTCTTCATGAAGAACATCATACAAGAGTTAGAAAATAAATTGATGTTGACGTCAGATGTGCTTAGTGAAGCTAGAATGAAACTGGTAAGTACTGAAAAGGGATTGAGATTATTGAATGGAGGCACAGAAAAACTAGATAAGTTGATAGAAATTGGTAAGGTTAAAGGGAGTTTTGAAGGCATCGGCTATAAGTATGAGTGCTCTAAAGTGAATGAAGAAAAAAAAATGATATGTCCAGATTAGTCCAAGAGGTAGAAGCATCAAAAAAGAATCGAAGATTTATACCCATATGTCATTTTTGTGGAGTTATTGGGCATATAAGGCCAAGATGTTATCAGTTACTATAGATGCTGCTTCAAAGAAGCTAAAGCCGAAAAATTATACGTCCTTCACAAACATTTCAACATCACCTTTCAATATTGAAATCTACTTAGGTAAGAAAGAGTGAATTGCAAGCTCTCGTAGTTCTTACATCAATGAAGGCAACTTTGCAACATGGTTGGTACTTTGATAGTGGATGCTCGCACCATATGACAGGGGAAAAGAATTATTTAACTGATTATCAGAATTGTATGGATGGTCATGTGACTTTCGGAGATGGAAAGAAGGCTTCGATGATCGGTAAAGAAACATTATGCGTGAATGGTTTGCCTCCTCTCAAGAATGTGCTCTATGTCGATGGATTAAAAACAAATTTGGTAAGTATAAGCCAACTTTGTGATGATGGTTTGTTAGTTAAATTTACAAGTGATGAATGGAGGATACTAACCAAACAAGGAGAATATATTGTGAGCGATAACCAATCAGCCGACAATTGCTACATATTACAGGCCATGACTACTTGTAATTCAGCCACTCATGATAATAATATTGATTTATGGCATCAATGGCTTAGGCAAGTAAATTTTGATCTCATCAGCAAATTGACAAAATTGGAGGCTGTGAAGGGTCTAGCCAAAATGAACAAAGAAAAAAAATCAATTTGTAGTGCGTGCCAAATGGGAAAACAGTTAAGAGTGCCAAATAAAAAGGTTAGATATGTTACCTCATCTCGCATACTTGAATTAATTCACATGGATTTGGTTGGTCCAACACAATATGATAATATTGGTGGAATGAGATATTTTCTAACTTGTGTTGATGATTATTCGAGATATAATTAGGTATCATTTTTGAAAGAAAAATCATATGCTTTCAATGCTTTTAAAAGCCTATGTGTGCAGGTCATGAATCTAAAACATTTGACTATATTGAGAATTCAATCTGATCACGGAAGGGAATTTGAGAATACAAACTTTAATGACTTTTGTGGTGAGTATGTCATTATACAAGAATTTTTAGCACCCAAAACTCCACAATAAAATGGAGTTATTGAAAGCAAAATAGTCATCTTATCACATGTATTTACGGAAAAGCAGTTAGTGGATATCTTTATGAAACCTCTTATTGCAGTAAGGTTCGAACTTCTCATAGGGGCTTTAGGACTTTGTGCTCTACATTATTGATGTATTTTATTTTTCAAAAGAAAAAGAAAAAGAAAATATTATTATTTTAAAAAAAAGGATGTCTTTCATCCAAGGGATTAAGAAATTCCTAAATGTTTTATACATTTCTCTCTACACATATTGCCATCGCATCTGCTGCTGCTTCTTCAACCAACAGACTCAACTGCTACTCCAAGTACAAAGACGCTCAGCCCACCATTCCATCACTATAGCTACTTCACGGTCCATCTTCGGCTTTCTGAATCACGACATATCTTACAGCTTCGATTGGAAAAATACACTCCATAGCTGCGTTGGCGTCTTCCTTTTCATGGGCATCGGTTTATGGTGGATTTCAAGAAACATTATCTCCGTAGTGTCGTCTTCTACTTATTGGAGTTGTTTCTCAAGATCTAGACCCGAAACTGGTTCATATTTTATCCATTATGAACTAAGACCCATATCGGTATTGTCTTTTTTCTTCTCTAGATTGATTCAACTTGATTGATTGTAGTTGGAATTTAATTGATTGACTGTGGTTGGAATTTGGTTGATTGTGGTTGGTCAATATGGGAAAGAACAAAGAGAAGATATTATCTTCGGTTTCCAACAAAAAGACAGCTGCTCCAACATGACGTTCAAGTCGATTACTGTTGAATCTGACACCTGGTAGGAGTTTCACCGAGGCCGGGTCATCTTCTGCAGCTTCTATTAACATTCCTGACACTACCTCCGTTCGGGATACAACAGATCTGGATTATGATGTTACACAAGTCATATTGTCTATGATTGAAGAATCTGCTTCAGATTCCGATGAAACTCCTGCTGCTTCTGTTCTACAGACTGCGCCTCCCACGGCTCCTCTGAAGTGTAAAAAGATTTGATGTCAAAAATTGTTCGCCCACCTCGACGTAATTTTTTTGTCCGCCTGACAGTGGATGATGCCATTTCCTTCAAATTTTACTCTTCCGCAGCTGAACAGAAATGGACGACTCTCAATACTCTTGGATTTGTTTTTGATCGTCCAATCAATTTAGAGGAGTTTCAACAACATGGTCTATATACTTTACTGTTAGAATGCTCTTTATTGCAAGCTTCACTAATTTCAAAGCATTATGACTCCGATCTGGTAAAGGAATTTTACTGCAACTTATCTTGTGACATTTTGAATGATGATGCTATGACTTATGGAGTAGTATATGTGAGGGGTTAGGTAGTTCATTTTTATGTTTCTCGTTTAAATCTGTTTCTGGGATTTGATAATTTGATCAGTGATCTTCTTTATGATGATGATTGGACTATGTCAAAAGATTTAATTGCTACGGCATTAACCGTTGGTAAATTGACTGCATGGCCATCTAGATTGGTTCTTCACTCTTATATGCTGACTCAAAAATATTTCGTGCTCTTTAAATTGACTATGGCCAACTGGA
Source organism: Erythroxylum guanchezii (assembly GCA_025629825.1). Classification (NCBI taxonomy): domain Eukaryota; kingdom Viridiplantae; phylum Streptophyta; class Magnoliopsida; order Malpighiales; family Erythroxylaceae; genus Erythroxylum; species Erythroxylum guanchezii. Next base: position 1,552,032 of record JAOTAX010000198.1, read on the forward strand.
TGCCGAGCACACATGTTGTTTCTATCTACTTGGCACAGGCCAAATTGATTTATGCAATTGGTACTAGAGTGAGATTCAATCTTGGCCGTCTCATCATTGAAACTATGTTGGCTATTGAGATAAGCCACATTCTTTGTTATATTTTCCATGCTTGATCTCACGATTTTTATGTACTAATCAAGTTCTCAGGATTGAGTCAAGCATACTTGAGTTAGTGGCTTTGATGAATATCTTTCCATAGATTTTTCGGCAACCACGGGTGGTGGATTTGCCATATACCACTTCGGATCCCTCGAATGCCACGGGGACAACTTTTGTTAATCCTCATGCAGCTCCCTTTATTGAAATTAAACGGATTGAAGGCATCGTTCAAGTAGTTGCTGATGCTCTTCGTAATTTAAAGCAGCGAGTTCTTTGCTTCCCTGACGCTTATTGAATTCATCTTTTTAACATGTATTGTCTCAAAGGGGGAGAATAATTAAGATAAGCCTTGTCTACTGCAGTTGTATTCTTCTTCTTTTTGTATTTTGTTGAATGAAGTTGACTTATGTTTGTGTAATTGAATCTTACATTGAGGAGGAGCATTATGGATCTCATCTTTATATGTCCAATTATGTTATTTAGGGGGAGTTTAAGAGTTGTGACAAAAATGCCAAACAAGGGAAGATTGTTAAGATTATATATATA
>JAOTAX010000198.1:1560765-1571710 GCA_025629825.1 Erythroxylum guanchezii
TTATATTTTAATTAATAATAATATTTTAATTAAATATAATGTAATTAATTAAAATATTATTAATTAGTTACATAAAGTTCTTGTAAGAGGAGAATAAATCAATAACTCCCATTCCTCTCAATTACTAGGGGAATGGAGGATTGCCAAGAAGTGGGTAATGAATGTTACCCCTTTAATGATAGTTTGATGTCAAACACAAATTTTCATTATATTCCTTTTTTTTTTTCTATTACTCCCAACCAAGCACCCCTAAAACAAGTTGTTGGAGAAAAACAAATTATTGGGACCGGCAATAGCTACATGGCCTTTTCCAAAGGAGATTGATCTAATCTTTTTTCGTATGTGTTGAAGTGGGATCGGTTGGCGCTGCAAAGAGGTAAGACGTGGGAGCTCACGCGCGCCCCTATACACACACACGTATATCTATATATATTAAACCAAACAATGATATAAGGAATTAATTATATAATCAGTAAGTAATTGATAAAAATAAAATTTATTATTTATTTATTTTAATATATTTTCACTTATTTTTTATACTAACCGATATTATCAATACATCAAAATTATCATGATGCATTCTAATATAAATAACTAATATAGGATAATCCATTTCGGTATTATTTTTTTTGGTTATAATAGAGTACACGTGATAATATTGTGAATCAAAATGATTACTTGCTTACGATATTTTTCGTTAATTGTTACCTATTAAATTATGTGCAAGATACTACCATCCATAAAAATGTACAGGTTACGCATACGATGCATCCTTATAGTAGGGTAAGTATACTACAAACAATAAAATAAAACATCATTATATTTTATTTTTTTCTTATCCTTCAAAATTTTAATTTTTAAAAAAATTGAATGTAAATCTATTTTTTAATTGAATTGAAATGGAACTATTTAATCTTGTTCATTTTATTAATTTGTATAACTAAATAATTTATAACATAAACTTACCGTATATATATTATAAGATGATGAATGCACCAAACCAAACTATAATATATAAGGAACTAATTATATGATTAATGAGTAATTGATTAAAAAAAAGATTGTATATATCGTTTTTAATATGTTAAGATCTGCTCTCTTTTATACTTGCCAAGTAAATCTCCTTTTTTATGATGAAAAAAGCTGTTAGAAAGTGTCTAACTCACCTTCAAAAGCTAGCTCAAGAGGGAGAGGTTTGTTCACTATTATAAATTGTTAAATGCCTTCATACTTGTCCGATGTGGGATTCTTGACACACCCCTCTCAGTCCAGAGAAGGACTGGACATTTGATGGACATATTGGACAAAGGGATATAACCGGACACCACCCCAAACTATCGAGACAAACTGGCTTTGATACCATGTTAGAAAGTGCCTAACTTATTCTTAAAAGCTAACTCAAGAGGGAGAAATTTGCTCACTATTATAAATTATTAAATGTCTTCATACTTGTCCGACATGAAATTCCTGACAATAATTGTAAATATTGTTTTTTAATAAGTTACATCTCCTCTTCTATACTTAACCAAGTAAATCTCCTTTTTGACGGAAAAAGCTAACCATCAATTCCTCTTTCCAGCTCGAAACCCACTTTGATGCTAGCTTTTTCCATTATAAAAACGGAGATTAACTTGGCAATTATAAAAGAGAGATCTTAACTTATTCGTATGCGTTGACTCGAGATTGACTGAGAAGCATCGAAGTGGGTTCGGTTGGAGCTGGAAAGAGGAAAGACGTAATCGTGTTCATTTCTCTAATTTGTATAATTTATCAACAAAAGCTTACCACATATATATAAATATGAAGTACTTAAATTTAGTAAAAACAAGATCCATACACCAAACCAAACCATGACATAAGGAATTAAGGTCAAAATTAGTATATTTTAAACCCTAATGTTTACACCAAAATTTAAGTTAAATCATAATATTTTGGGGCATTCGAGTTAAATCCAACATTTACAAAACATTCAAAACATATTCTAAAAGCACAGAAAAGTTGAAGAAGATTAACCTCCATTAGTTAAATGTCACGTGGTGTTTTTTAAGAAGTGACTTTTTTAAATTTTGCATATTAGCAAGGCTCACTTTTCTTTAACGTGACATTCTTATTTTTAAATAAAGTGGATCTCATAATGATATATAAAACTCACCGTTTTGAGTCTTCCAATTGTTTACATCATACACAAATAAAAGTCACCGTTTTGAGTCTTTTAATTGTTTACATCAGACACAAATAAAACTCATTGTTTTGAGTCTTCTAATTCCTCAATTCTCACCATTTTAATCACACAAATCCTCAACGTTTTGTGTCTTCAAATTCCTCAATGCCGTATCTTTTTCTTCGCTTCAAATGATTGCTCTTCATGTGGAGTCAAAATTTCAAAGTAAATCTGCATCAACCTCTAATGTAACGCCACCACCACCTTCAGGTCTGCCATTAAAATCACTTCCTCCACCACCTCCTATGAATAGAGGATTAACACCACCACGGCCACTAAGACTTAGGTTTCATTTCCATGGCTAAGACTGTAAAGAAAACAAGAAGAATAACCACCCACCACCAGTTAGCACAAGTCACAAGATGAACATAGGGAAAAAGGTTGGACTTTTGCTTGTGGGTATTACATCAATATTGCATATTAGGGTTGTTGGCTTCTTGGTTTTCAAAAGAAAGCAACTTTTGGAGATCAAAGATAGATATGAGACTTGTTCTTGAAAATTTTTGATTTCATGTTCATAGAAAAGATTGATGTGCTAAATTAGGTTTCTTGGGTTGAATTACTTGTTTTGGGATCATTTAGTGTCTTGTTTGTTTTGAGTATGCAAATCACAAGATGAATATTGCAATTGAGGGCAGGTTTTGCTTTGTAAGCAATGTGAGATTGATAATTGTTTAGTGAATTGATTCTTCCATCAAGGGGGTTCTTTGACGATTCTTTGTAAATGGTAAATTTGGCATTTTCTTAGTATTTCTAATTTTCATCACTTGTAATTTTTTTTCCACATAATTCAAAGAAGAGTGAAGTAGACTTCTTCATTATTGTCACATATTCTTGGCTAACTTGTATGTGAAGACATAATGTTTCAGATTATGGAAAATGGAAAATTTGTAGATAACATTTTTTATTTGGGTTGACCGTACTTGAATCTAGTTCCTTCTTAATGCTTTAATTCATTGATCATCTTGACTTAAGCCCTTCATTTCAAATGGGTAGATTAGAATTTAGCCTTTCTGAAAGTAATTTGTAGAGGAAGTTTAGTTTAGTATTAGACACTGGGAACTTATGAGTTTAAACACAATACTGTTCACTTGTAAGTGCTAAGAATTTGAACTTTGGCATTATTATAAGCTTATGCTTATCTAACAACTCTTAACGCCTTTCCGAACATCCCACTTTGTGAGTTTTAGTTATTTGCTTGAACCTTTCTTTAACTTTTCTTGGTGGATAGATCAATTATTGTTTTTTTGGTGCTTTTGGTATAAAATATGGAGATTGAAAGAGAGGGCCTTATCCTACATCAAATTGCTTAACTAAAAAGTTATAGGTGAATAGATGAATAGCTCTTTTTTGTCCTATGAGTTCATATGTTTCAGGATTAGTAGATGGCTAGAGCTAGTCCACTTGCTTATTTGAATCATTTCTTATTAATCATACAGCTTTAAGTAGGAGAACTAAGAGTATTAATATAATTTTGTAGTATCTACCCAATGTTATGGATGCGACGTCTTCAGCTAACACTACATTAAATTCAAATAATGGTTACCTGGTGTGTTATTGTGGTTTAAAAGCCTTGTTAAGAACTTTATGGAGTGATAGCAACCTAGGAAGAAGATTTTATGGATGCCCTAAACAACCTATAAGTTTATTTGTTAATAAGGTAAAATTGTTTGTATATATGTTTAATGTTTTTCTTGTTAATTATTAGTTTTCTTTCAAGTTGGAGGATCTGATTTTTAAGTGGTATGATGACAAATTTATTAAGGGAGCTATTGAAGTAATTCATAAATTGAAAAAAGAAGTAGGTTTGTTGAAGAAGGAGGCTCAATAAATCATAATTGAATCACAGACAGTGTTGAAAATAGAGAGCAAATAAAGCTAATGAAAGAAGGCATTATTTTGTTGACAAAAGAGAAAAATAAGTTGAAATTTATTTTATTAATTATCGTAATAAGGGTTTTTGCATTTATGATGAGTGTTATAAGATAGTTTGTTGTGGGCAAATGGAATTAAATTATAGTATTTTGTTTAGAACTTGAATTATGAAGAATGAAAAAATCCTCATTTGTACTAAGTTGTAATATATTATTCTTTGTCTTTATTGTTTTGTTATTCATGAAGATGCCTTAATGATGCCTAATTAATAGTTGTAAAAATCTTTAACAGTTATATACAAAAGTGATTATATCACAATAAATAATTAGAGCAGTATATACAAAAGTGATTGGATCTATTCTTCAATATACCAAGGTGATTAGATCTATCCATCCATATAAAAAAGTGATTAGATGTAATAACAAAAGTTTCAACAACATATAGACAATAGTAATGTATAGTTTGGGAATCAACCACATTGCTTCCCTCATTTGCACTTGACTAAGAAGGTTTTCATATATTGGTTGATTCATTATGATATCCTCCTCATTGCTTGGGTTTGTAACTGTTAGGAAGTGATGTTAGGTTGTCTTTTGAACCTTGGACATCTTGGTTCAAAAGACAACTTGAATGAATGTAGATCAACTTCTCTATACTTTCGTTTACTACTATGCAAAGAGCTAGTAGCCTACAAACACATATGTTGTTAACAATATTCATTTGTGAAAGTTATCAATAATGTGATGAACGGTTATATACTCATAATATTGCTTTGTTAACTTGGTATAACAATGTGTTCAACTTGTAAAGAGACCTCAGAGATGACCTAATAAATATGAAATGAATATCATTGTTAGTTTGATAATCAAAGAATATCATGAATGATTATTAGATATATAAAGCAATACATAGTAATCAAAGAATGTTTTATATCTATAGAGATTGCTGAGCAGGTTAAGTTAAGCCTTCATTCTTACATGTTTTTGCATTATGACCGCAATTGCCACATTGTTGTACTTGACCCTTTTGAGTCAATTTTTTTGGAATTTTCAACTTATTAGGCTCATTTACTCCTCTCCTTCTAGTTGTTTTAGGTCTTCATGGCATAACTTTTTTAGGTGGGGGGTTTATTACTTCGGCATCAATAGTAGGCCAAAATTGCACCTGTAACAGGTTACAACATATGGTCACAATGCTGGGAATTTGGACTTCTTGTGGTAATCATCTACAAATGCCTCCGATCTTTGCTTGGAATAGTGAGCAACAATTATAACATGCTTATAAGGATATCTATAAAGCATCCATGCTCGACAACTACATGATTGGTGTTTACCAATCCTTACAATATCTTTGCCATCACCCTTAGACACTTCATATGCTCCATCATCATTCCAAACTATTCTCCACTGCAATACCTACTCCATCACCATTTCAAACTATTCTCCACTGCATTACGTCTGTCTTTTTCTTCTCCAATTTTTTCATAATCCTTTGTGCAGTATCTGACTTCTAACCATGCACAAATTCTCTCATATATACATGCCTCTTCATCGCCACGATTCTAATGGTTTCAAGCATGCTAATAACTAGCCTATCTCTTGCGGGTAAGATCCATCCATTAAAACTTTCACTCATATTGTTATCAACAACTGAGCATTTCCATTCAAGGATTGGTAACATCTTGCCCACCTCTCCTTAGGATATTCAAGTAATGATGATGCACATCCAGGTTTTATTTTATCCGATCTTTTTAATTGCTTATTAAAATTTTCAACATAAGTTGATCATACACAATTCTAAAATTGCTTTTACAAATCCTTTCCCTTTCAATTTATATATGCCAGTTATGGTATATGTGTCTAACACACATCCAATGAGAAGAATATGGTAATGTCTCTTCCATAACCCTAGTCAATCCTTATAATAGTAGAAATGATTCAGTTAATATAAAATTTGTACAACAATAAACTATAAATCAATGAAGAATAAAATACTTTTTTGTATATATGATATAATTGTATGTCCTTCACCACTATCCATTCTAAGTCAGAAGCCAACATATTCATGAACCATGTCTAAGGTCAGTGTTCTCTACCTCTACAATAGCCTAAGCCAATGGATGCATCCCTCCATCACCATCCTTCCCAATTGTACTCAATAGCTAGTCTTGGAATTTTGTCTTTAGAAAGCACCCATTAATACCAAAAATTGGCTTTAAATGCCTCCATCCTCTTTGCATAGCATCAAAGCAAATGTACAATTCTTTGAACTACACAAAAGAGATAAAGATGTATGAATAAATGAATAAATGTCATAAATATCATTGTCCATGATATGTAAAATTTTAATTTTGCATATATACCTCTAACAAACAAATTTCTTCATTCCTTGCCAGTTGTAACTCTAGTATTGATCATGAATTACTAATCGTCAACTCATGTATATATCCTTGTAGCTTGGCATATTCACGCATATAAACAATTGCCTCTCTTTTCTCAATCTCCTCTTTGATGCCTTGCACATACTTGAGTTAGCAAATATATTAAGTTTTTCTTTACATTCTTCAACCATCTTTGTCGTTGAGCTACTAGGCTTCTTATGTATTCTTTCCCTAAAATGTCTCAAAGAAACTTAGCTTAAACCAATTTAGGTTTGTTGGTAGTAAAATAACTATGCTCAGGATTGTATGTCTTCAGTTTGAAACACCGTTCATTCTTGTCAAAACCAACATAAAAATCCTATAAGCTTCCCTCGATACATCTGATCTTATAACTTTCATTTTTTAAAAACTTGACATTGTATCATGCTTGTACTTTCAAGAACATTGATGTTGTGGCAGCTGGAAAGAGGAGAGACCTAAGAGCTGTCACGTCAAATTGAGATTAGATAGTCGAGTCGTCAAAAAATTTTAGGTAGAAAACAAGTATGGGAATTATCTATATTTCATCAATTTACTAAAGTAAGATACTATAAAATTAAGGCACGATACGTGAAACAATTTATATAAAAATTTTAAGAAATTTTAATTAATTGCTTTAATATTTATTTACAAAATAATATCAAAATTTTTGCTTGAAAATTAGTAAGAAAATGATCTAAATTTCATTAATTTAGTAAAAGAAGATTCTATATTCTTAACCTCTTAAACATGCACCGAGACGTGATAGCTAGAAAAAGCTTGAGAACTTTCGCCTCTAAACTTTAAGGTATAATATATAAACTAACTCTGAAAATTTTGTATGAAAATTTGAACAAAATGTAATGTTTTTAAGTTATAAATTTATCCTTTTAACATCTATTTATAAATCTTTATCTTTATTGCGTATTAACTCTAATATTTTTAAATTTTGCCATCAAAATGATAGCATCGATTACTTTTAGCCTTTAACTTAATGTGAAACAAGCCTTTAATTTCTCCAAATTGTCTTCACATACTCGTTATCAAGTCCTAGTTTTGGACACTTTATGGTGATACTTTGTCAAAAGCATTTATTATCAATTTGGAATCATTAAATTGTGTTAAAGAAGAAGATGGCCAATTTGAAGTAGGGATCTGGCCGTTGCTGTTGTGGCTTTAGAGCTCCTATTTATTTGGAGGCTAAACATATTTTTCTTATAGCACCATTTGTTACGAGAAAGATCAATCAATCAACCTCTACGCCTTTTTTTTTCTTTTGTTTTCTTTTCGTGGTACACGGTTGGTGCCGTGGTGCTCTCTAAGGGCAATATACATGTTGAGTTTGCTTACAGATAAAGATCAAATTGAGATATCTTTAAGAGCAAAGTTTATGCGAAGGAGGTATTTAATGGTCAGTAAAGGAAAAACCTTGTAAAAATGGCTTTGATTATTTTTAGTGATTTAAAACTAATTGAATTTATAGAAATATTATAAAAATACCTCTTGATTTAAAAAAGTATAAGTTAAGCATATGTATCTATTTATAACGATGAAACTAGCAGTCTAGGTGAATATCACATTAATGTTTTGTGCTTTGACAAACAGAATAAATATTCAAAACAGAATAAATATTCATTTATTTTTATAACTAAATAGTTCATCGAACCATAGTCTCCATTTGTGAAGAAGTGTTTATTTTAATAGAGGATAACGAATCAAAATAAGTTGTTCTTATTTTTATGTTTAATTTTAAAATAAGATAATTTAGTTTAAAATTTTATTTTTGGTTAGTATTTTAGTTATATGACCGATAAATCACATAAAAATTAATAGTTATATAGGTTAATTGTCATCTTTTTTTTAACATTACTTTTTTTATTAAATAAGTAATCACATCAGGATTAATACGCTGCGAGATTGTTGCAGTTTGCTGTGATAATCAGACTGCTTGTTCAAAACTTAAGAAGAAGAATGTAAAAAAGAGAGCTTGATCAGTCGATTCAAACTTAATCTCAGAACTTAGAACTCGAATTTTTTTAAATAAACATAAAATTTGAAAAAGTTTTAAATCGAATTTTTACCTGCTCTGTGTGGTACTGATGGTCCTTTTGACTTGGACATACGGTCGCGAACTCTTTTGGTTTGGTATATCCAAGTTCTCGAACAAGGAAGCCGCCACTAAACTTCTTCGGAGTAACCAGTGCTCTTGCCTCCGCTGATCTGCAACTTACAATAATAATGAATATTATCACAAGCAGAGTCACACACACACACACACACACACAGAGAGATATATATATATATATATATATATATATATATATATAGCTATCTGTGGACTGAAAATTCAATATGGAGAAAGTAAAGTGTTAGAAGAAAGGTGTTGTGTTGTATGGTTCTTGTAAGGTGCTCTTTACATTATATAGAGACTAGAGAGAGGCGTGTGAGTCTCTACGAAACTTCAGCAAATTGTTGTGGAAGACACAGGGGAAGACTTATTGTGGAATACAAAAACAAATTGTTGGAATTTTTACCATTTAGTCTTGTTCATTTCATTAATTTGTATAACTAAATAATTTATAACATAAACTTACCTGTATATATATATATATATATGTTTTATCAATTACTCTTATTATCATATAATTAGTTCCTTATAGTATAGTTTGGTATGGTACATCCATATATATATATATATATATATAACATCGATGGACAATGTTGAAGCACATCGACAATAGCTACATAGCTTTTTCCATTATCTAAAAGAGATAATGGAAAGTATAAAAGAGATAAGATCTTAGCTAGCTTTCCTGAACCTTAACAACCACCACCTTCAATATCCAATAAAAGTACAACATACTTATTCGAATGTTTTGAATTTGTTAGTTTATGCCCTTACATTCAATCACAATTTGATGTAAAACTTTGTTATTTAATTAATAAAAAGACTTCTTTTTTTTCATTTTTATGTATTAATTTAATTACATTTGATGTTTTAATATTAAAGATAATTTTTTTAGAATAATTACTATGTAATTGAAATTATGTTAAGATCATAATTATGAGATTCAACTTACATTTATGTATTATATCTAAATGTTTTTAGTTATAGTCTTATCAAAATGAGATATTGTTGAAATGATAAAACTACAACACATTATGTTTCTTTCTTATAAAGAAAGTAATTGATTTTATAAATTAAAATATAAAAATACTTAAACTAATATATAGATAATTATTAAATAATAAATCACTAAACTAACTCAATTATAAAATTCTCAAATAAAATATTATTTATGCAACACTAAATTTTCTCATAATGATAACCGTGTAGCCGATTCTTACAGTTAAGAAAAACAAATTGTTGGGACCGACAACAGCTACATGGCCTTTTCCATTATCAAAAAGGAGATTGATCTTATCTTATTCGTATGTGTTGAAGCGGGCAAAGAGGAAAGAGGTAGGAGATTACACGCCCTTGCCTACAAACACACATATATACACACACGCGTGCGTGTACGGTGTATATATATATATATTCAACACCAAACCGAACCATGATATAAAGAATTAATTATATAATCAGTAAGTAATTGATAAAAATAAATTTTAATATTTTTCTATTTTAATATATTTTTAATATTTTTGTTTCTATTTTTATTTTAACCAATATTATCAATACAAATCAAAATTATCATGATGCATTCTACTATAAATAATCCATTTCGGTTTTTCTTTAATAGATATATAATAGAGTACACGTGATAATATTGTGAATCAAAATGAATTGAATTTATGAAAGTGCTACTTGCTAATGATATTTTTCGTTAATTGTTACCTTTTAAAAATGTGCTTTAAATAAATTATTGTATGCACATAACAAAATTACGTATTTTGATACTACCATCATCATCACCACCCAGCTCGAAGTCTCGTAATAAAGCAGGGTCTGAAGAGGTATAATAATACACAATCTTATCTCTATATAATATAGTGACAGTTTTCGAGACATATTTGATACTACCATATATAAAAAAAAATGTACAAGTTACAGATATAATGCATCGTTATCGTAAGGTAGCTATACTACAAACAATAAAATAAAACGTCATTATATTTTAAATTTTTTTCTTATCCTTCAAATTTTTAATTTTTTAAAAATTGAATGTAGATCTATTTTTTAATTCAACTATTTAATCTTGTTCATTTCATTAATTCGTATAACTAAATAATTTATAACATAAACTTACCGTGTATATATATATATATATATTATAAGATGATGGATGCACCAATCCAAACTATAATATATAAGGACCTAATTATATGATTAATGAGTAATTGATAAAAAAAGATTGTAAATATTGTTTTTAATATGTTAAGATCTGCTCTCTTTTATACTTGCCAAGTAAATCTCCTTTCTGATGATGGAAAAAGCTATCCATCAA